>VOMN01016957.1:0-38169 GCA_014899125.1 Orchestia grillus | reverse complement strand
TCATTTTTAGCTATAGACTAACCCCGCACTCCACGACAGGTGCCTTACCTGCGGAACTCACTCTATGTAGGAAACCGCGCTCTTGACTAGATTTACTGTGGCCATTCGAAGCCATTAGCAGCAAAGTGACACAACGTCAAGAGTCGTAACAGAAATATCACTCGGGTTCTCGTTCTGTTAACTTTAATTTTTTTTAGTAAGATTATCATGATGTCATGGTGGCTGATATTGATGTTTTTGATATTGATGTTTTCATTATCACATGAAATACTTTAGCAGGCAAGTAATTATGATAAAATAAATGAGCTTATGCCTTAAAATGGGACACTTTAATTTAACAGTATCTGTCACAGGGGTTAATTGATCGTACTGAATACGTATCAGCTATGTTCTATAAAATTAAAGTTTACGGAATAAGTTTAAGAAAATTGGTATAATTTAGGGTAGAAAGAATGAACTGACCTCGTAGAATGTAATGCGGGGTCAAATAGTTCTGCTGGCATATTGAGAGCGACGGGTTGAAAGTAAGTGAGATTTTGTCAAAAAAATGGTTTCTGTTAATGTTGCGCTCCGTTTAAAGTGTCCGCGGTGAAGCTCTATAGTAGATCTATACCACAGCAGATTACTCACAGTGGTTAATTCTCAACAAAATGATCTGTGTGTATGCCACGTGAGCCTTGGCTTAACGTAATATCTACGTGTCAAAAACCGAAACTGTATAACGGATCTAAATTATGTCTTAGAGAATTTGTTAGAGGAATAAAAGTAGTAGTTCAAAGTATGTTTTTAGTGATCCCAAACTAGATTTTTTCACTTAATTTGCTCACTAATTATTTAGAGAGTTTAGAAAATCCATTCTCTATTGGAGTACGTGTATGTATATAAACTTTTAGTACATATATTTCTTGTTTTTGTTACTGTGCAAAACCCTTTGCCCAGTTACATCCACATAAACTTTTCAACGCTGTTTAAACTAATGACTTGATAAATCTTCATTCAGATGGTATTGTTCCAGGTGATTTCAAGGGGCTTACGACAACTTTACAGCAATATGGCTACAAAGTACAATGTTGTTTTTGTTTTGGGTGGGCCTGGTGCTGGCAAAGGAACTCAGTGTGCTAAAATTGTAGAGGTGAGTGTGATTTAATAGCGTTTAAAGTATAATTTTTAAGAATAGTGCACATGCCATCATAATTCTGTAGGGAAGTAGAATCCATGTAAGCCATTTGGACATCAAATTGTAATTATATTTAAAACAAGTTTATGTTATATCAATAATGATTTTAATATTATACTTGATACTGAAGTTTAGTTTGTAGGACTGGATAAATCTATGGTTTTTTAAGATAGTAGGTAAGAGGCTGTGTTATATTTTATTACGTAATAGCTTTCTGTAGCGAGTTCTATATTTTTATAATTTTCTTACTTTTAGCTAATGGGAAGGCTATAGTCTTAAAAAGATCTTTTATTAATTCCAATACCTTTTATTGATAGGTTTTCAATGCCTTACAACTACTGGTATGGTGAGGAATGTGTGATTTGAGCTTCTTTTTCCTAGGGAAGTACTCCCTCTTAAAGTGAAATACCTTGCCTAAGCCAGGATTTGAACCCTGAATGTCCTGGCTGTGAGGCCATCATGCTAACCAGTTCACCATAAAGCCCTCAAAGACTATAGAGTTGAGTTAGCCCAATCAATGTTGTGGGGGGTCACTTCTTAAGGAAAATCCCATTCAAAGGTCTCAAGACCCCACAGGTTACCTTAGCTGTAGCTTGGCCCTTGAAGTGTCCTTCATAAGTTCCCTGTTTTGCCTGCAGTGCTGATTTGATGTTTTCATTTCAGTGATCTGATTTTGCTGTGCCTACTTTTCTTCTCTGTTTTTCTCTAGTTGTGCATGGATTTATCATTTGACATATCCTACCTTTCATTATCCATTTAATTTTTGGATA
This sequence comes from Orchestia grillus, assembly GCA_014899125.1. Classification (NCBI taxonomy): domain Eukaryota; kingdom Metazoa; phylum Arthropoda; class Malacostraca; order Amphipoda; family Talitridae; genus Orchestia; species Orchestia grillus. The sequence continues at coordinate 36,222 of VOMN01016957.1, read as the reverse complement.
TTTGAAGACTGTATCTCATGTCCTGTCTACATGTTTTCTGGATAATATATGCCCAATTTTGAAACAATGATATGTCAAATATGATGAAAATTAATTACTCACTATCAAAGTTTCATAGAATGCCAGACAAAAGCTGCTTCATTGCCTTTGCAAGCCTGGTTTGATATCAATAGTAGACTAAGTGCTGAAAAAGCCCAAAGGTTTGTTCAAATTTATAGGCATTTCAGATCATAAATGAAAAATAAAAATTGAGGCCTTTTTATATTTGTTTCAAGATCAAATCCTTTTGTTGAAAAATTCAATGGAAAAAATTGTTTTGAAATATATGTTCATATTTTTAATGATTTCAATTGCTTTAAACATCACATATGAAATATTATCTATTAGGATTTAGCCATTAACCCTTCATGGCATTTGATTACACTCATCTTATAGGAGTTACACTACTGGGCACCTGTCACAAGACTGTTTTTAGAGCAATATGTCACTGTGATGGGCTCCAGGATTAAGTACACATGACTATGTATGCTGTGGTTCTCTACTTGGCTAGTGTTTATTTATCGTGGAAATACATAAAAAAACTAATTTTTAATTGTAAGGGCAGTGCATACTAAATCTGCAGACCTGAGATTAGTTTGTGCTTGATAATGACAATGCAAATGAGAGTTTATGTTATTGTCTAGTGATTGTGGCAGTAAAGCTTATATAGAGAAATGATGATTTTGCTCACAATTCACACTTGCTAGTGTGCCAGCAATCTCAAAATTGATGGGCAGGCACATCTGGACCCAAAACTTTTGTTTCAAATAATAAAGACCTCCATCATAAGGAAAACTCCTTTATAAAGAGTTCTGTGTATCAAGTCTCTGTTTTGCTTGCGAGTCCTAGAGTTCTGAAATTGTAAAACTTCTTAGAAAAAAATATTAGAGTACATGCTGGAGGTTTTTAGGGTCATCAAGATGGAAAAATAAATTAGTTTTTATGTATAAAGTTGTACCTTTAAAATGTTCATTTTTTAAGAACATCTTTTGGCTTATTCAAAGGTTGGAAAATGCTTCAAATTGAATGCAATGAACATTTTGTTTAATTTTTAACGTATGACTTAGATTAGTGGGCACAACCATTTTTGGCCACAGAAGCTTATTTCATTTGTTATGAAACTGCACTTGGAATTAATTTTCCCACTTTTAAAAAGAATAAACATCCTACCAAAAACTTAGACTTATATGTAAATTTTTAGGTATTTCATTCACATAATTTTTTGAAAAAATTTTATATTTAGTATTTTGAAAAAATCACTTTTTTGTACTTCCTAGGTTTTAAAAATATATTCATCTTAGAACTTTGAAATCTGATTTTGTGTATATGCTATTTGTTTAGTACCCAGGCAAAGTTCTAGCTTGGGAAAGTTTGGGAAATCATACTTTTTAGGGGAATAACTTGCTGTTCCAAGTTTTTTGAAGTATGAAAACTACAGACAAGCTATATAAGTTTTTACATATGGTCTTCATACCAAATTGTAAGTCATTTCACATGAAATCAATCGATACAAAAACCATTTTTGTCGGTGCTATAGTTTTGGTTTTAGTAAAACAGACTTGAAATGTTGAATGTTAAATTTTTTTTTATCTACTTTGGTTGTAATTTATTTGGGTTATAAAATTTCACTTTGGACTTGGTGCTCTATTTAAATCCCCTCCTTGATCTTTGCTCAATTTTGTGGTATGTCATCGAATTAGGTGAAATTTGGTTATTCTTCAGTGCGAGATTTATCCACAATGAATTTATCCCCAGGGTGACATGAAAAAACAAAAATTTCTGTGATAAACCCACCAAATGTATAAAATTTGGCCTACATTTTTTATTGACATTAATTGAACTGCTATAACTTGCCATTTTAGGAAAGTAATGGAAATTAGCAATATTTAAAAATTGTCATGTAGATGTATCCTTGTCTATTCTTCCAATTTGCTTTTCAAGAGTTGAAAACCAGGATTGTAGGTTGGCGTCAGTTGCAGGCGGCTGAATTCTACTATTGTGGAATTTCCCAGCTCATTAAACTCTGACAATGGTCTCAATGCAACTGAAAGCTACGTGGAACAACAGACTTGAGTGTGTACTTTCAAGTCAGGGGTGGAAACCATACTTGGAAAAAAATTATTCTACTTATATTATTAAATACCAATTATTTATATTAATAAACCATTGGCTTCCAATGCAGGATAAGCCAATGAATATTATGAATAAAGAATATGCATTGGCAAAAAGCAAGAATTGGTATCAGCAAAAATTATGGATTTGGCATGTTACTAATAATTATCTACATGCCAGTTTTATCTGCTGGTTTTTCTGTAATCATTCCTGCATGCACTAAAGGAATTATGTAAGAAGAAATTCATGAATGTAGATTCTTGGGTACATATTCCTAACTAGTGAGACTGTGTCAGTGGAGGCAGTCTGTATTAGTGGTACAAAAAATTACATTATTTCACATGAGATTTACTGTAATTTTTGACAGGATGGAAATGCAGTTTATATATATGTCACCCATATAGAAGATCCAAGGATATAATCTGAATACATTGACAAAGTATATAGATCAAATTTGCTTTGTCTTATATCATACAAGTATATTATATATGTGTAAAATATATACTTATATGATGTAAGACACTGCAAATTTGATCTAAATACTTTATAAATGAATTCAGATTATATCCTAGGATCTTCTATAATATATCAGAAAGAGTGATTTCTTGAGATATATTTCTCAGGTGCAATATTCTTAGAGGGAGAGATTTATTCTGGTTGTTGCCAATGGTGAAGTTGTTGGCTCATGAGACTAGTTTAATTAAATCCTTTCAAATTAATGCAACCATGGCCTCAATTCCTCTGTTGCTCTGCAGTTTATCACTAATAATTCAATTGGGCACTGGTTTCATGTTGAGAATGAATGTATGAGGTAATGAAAAAGTTTTGTCCATTTTAAAGGAATAATTGAATTTTAAAATGATTTAAACAGTTTTGGTTATCCACCTTGTAATTTATGCTTCTGTGTTACATCGATTCACAAATAATAGCTCTTCTACCTATTGTTTTTTCCACTTTTGCTGGGCAGTTATCATTAAAAACTTTGGTATTATTTTGCCTTGAAAAAACATTTCAATATTATTTGCTATAACCTCACAAGTGTTGCTAGAGCATTATGGCAATGTACACTTGTCAGCTGGCAAGATCTTGAACACTTCCTTACAATTATTATACATTTGCTGCTGCTTTAATGCCTTTGGCAATGTGCTTTATGGTTGTTGCTATTGCTTCCTTCTTTCCTCTTGGGTGATACAGTTTCAATGTTGTATTTTATTACTGCAAATTATTTGACTCACTGCTTTTGTCTGTCACAAACTTTCACTTTTTTCTAAATTTAGACTTTTACACTACTGCTAATGCAATTCATTTGTTCAAGCTGCTTGCTAAAAGTTTTGCTTACTGCACACCATAAATTTTTTCTATGAATTTCTTGCAATTCATTCTGTCAACTTTCCATGATGAGGTAATGTTTGCATTGCACAAGGTGTTATATTTTATTGTTGTATGTAACATGACAGTTGGATTAAAGAAAAAAATAAAATGCAGCTCTTGAGTGTATACAAAAGAGTTTTAATATATCTGATGACCTTTGAAGGCCATTTGAGAAGTGTGTAAAAATTTTAACTAAAGCCCAACAAGTGTTAACAGTAAATTAAACCACTTTTTGAGTAAAGCTAAGTGAGGAACTGCAAAACAAACTGCACACAAAGTTCACTTGGGGTTTTGTCTTCCTGTTCAGAACAAGATATTTACTGATGTTGCAGTATTGAGTCACTTGCATAACATTGGATGCAGGAAGTTTAGTGGCCTATTCTTTCCTCCCCAATGCCTAGCCAATGTGTTGGGAAAACATGACCATTGCATTGATGAAATGGTCAATGCTTTTTCAGTTATTAGTTTGCATGATGAGGCACTTCATATTTTTCTAAGAATTAAAAACAACTTTGTAGCAGCACTGCAAGGTTGTGGTATTGTTTGTGTCAGAATATGTTAAAGATGAATATTCCAGATAACATTACATCATAGTGGGGTTGATACAGGTGTTCCAAATGCATCCCTTCCGGCTAAAAGTTTTTGTTGTAAGCTATAAGTTATTGTATGCATTTGTGCAAGTTATGCGTCTACATCAACCTCACCCCCAAATGAGCATCTAACAATGAAGACTCAAGGTTTGGAATGCTTATGATAGTGAAATATTTTTCTTCTTATGAATACTTTTTTGTGTGCAGGAGTTTGGCTATGTTCATCTGTCCGCTGGAGATTTACTGCGGGCAGAACGCAGCAGTCCTGAGAGCGAGTTTGGCAAGCTCATTGAAGAACACATTAATGCAGGCACCATTGTGCCTGTGGAAATAACATGTTCCCTTTTAGAGAGAGCCATGAAGGTAGTGTAAACTTAATGAATCAGTTTTTCCCACTAGTACTTTTCTAATGTATAACACAATACGCATAATATTATGTATATACATTATTAGCCAAAAATTCCTTAACTTTGTATTTTTCCTTTTGATAAAAATCGCTAATCCCTAGTATAGTTTCCATCAGTTACTGAGAGTCTCACACATCACCCATGAAAAAAGCTACTAAATACTGATCTTCTGTGATGCTGTTTTCCTGGTTTGAACTACCTTGCAGATTACTCTTTGTATTTACTTGGTGACAGTTGAGGATCAAGCATTGCTGATGTCATTATACAAAGTGTCCTTCACAAGCAATAAATGTAAAAAACTATTATGCGGTGCTGGGTGATATAGATTTACAGTTTTGATCCCATCTTCTATTTCTTGATGTATTGACCCAATATCAGATTTATTCTGGCATTGGGGATGACCACAATGGGTCTTTCTCCTAAACTTTTGGTAAAACTGAAAATCGTCAAATTTCAGCATGTTGTTATAAACTTGAGGGAATTTTATTCAGCATTCCCAAGTATGGCTACTGAGTCTGTACAATGAACCATGAAGTGTTTTTGTCTGATTGATGTTGGTAGAGGAACACGCATCAAAATCTTTATATTTTATTGATTTGTCTGCTTTGTGCAGCATTTTTCTAAGATATATTACTGTTTCTAAGAATTTTATTGGGGAGAAGATGGCATATCTGATCATTGAACTGAATGACTATCTTATTTATGTACCTTTGGTAAGATGTAATGTTTTGGAAAAATTGTTTTCTGACAAAATAGATAACTTTCTTGTTAAATTTAAAGGCAGACTATGAATGAGTTTTGATGAATTTTTAACACTCCGTTCCTGATATGCGCAATTCAGTAATCCCTGCTTAATTAAGGCATTCCGGTCGTCTCACGGGGTGAGATGTATTTACTCATAGCAAGATCACGTGGTCCCGCTCCTCACATATCGGTTGTAGGCCAGTACAATACGGTACTTTAATTAGAAGGTTTTGTTTAAATTTTATCTCTAAGAATCTGTACATTGCCTTTGTATCATGATTTTTGTTCTTGGCATTTTTTTTCTTAACTCCTTGTATTGCAAAACAAAAAATACCCATTATTCCTATGGTACTTAGATTTTGTATTATGTTCTTTTCTATTTAGTGCTAGTTTTGTGCTGAGAGGAGGCAAATTTGATAATTCATCAACCCGATCACACAAACGAAGTTATAGTTAAAATCGTTACTTTCAATCTTCTTTTTCGATAGGAAATGAGAAATTATGGTTATAACCCAGAAACAACACAAGTGATATCTGCATACATACTGGAAGTATTATGCGAGCTAGCTTTGAATTTGGGAAACTTTAAACTTCGTTTTTAAATATTTCGTACGTTTTGTCGATGAAAATGAGTAAAATTTGAGCATAACTTTGTGATGTTATGTCGAAACAGTTTCAAGAAACCTGTAGTTGTGACCAATTATGGCACAATAGTGTTTAGCTGAAGTATTTTACTCGTATTATGCACGTAGTTTGAATGATTATAATACTTTCGAAAGTAATAATAATAAAGTTTTCAAAGATAGTTTCTATTTTAGTTTTTCAGAGAAAATGACACGAATCTTTTACAAAACTTGTGTCTCCCATTGCGTATGTGTTTTTTCAAGTATTGCTGCTATTCAGTTTTGGAATGGTAGACTAGATATGTTACGATGAGATAAGAGGATTGTACTTTCGGAACTAGAGACTGATCCTAAAATTGAGTTACCTTGCATCGGCCATTTCTCTGGCCCGTTACGAGCCGAAGACATGTATTTGGGCTTCGTTTTTATACCGGACACCGATTTTGTAAGTAATATCAATGTGAACAAGTGCGTATTCACAAGTTTAATGGTATTACGATCGATGTTTCGATCTATCTTTACTGTGAAATATGAGTACATTAGATAGTATTGTTCCATGTTTCCTGTTAATCACTGTATTTATTTCAGAATTCGGGGAAGGAGAACTTCCTGATCGATGGCTTCCCACGCAACCAGAACAACATGGAAGGATGGAACAAGACTATGGGGGATAAAATCAACCTCAAGTTTGTCCTTTTTTTCAACTGCTCTCTAGAGGTGAGATTTACTTTTCAACAAGGGGTTCAAAATTTGAGCTAAACTATCGACTTATCACTCACATTCGTACGTTTGTAACCGTTTAAGACAGCTACATCCAGTAAAATTTGTTCGATGCTGTAACGATGCACCGTTTTTGCAATAGACACAATTTTTTAAAATGTCAGTTGGTGCATTCCGATATCGGAAGCTGAACGCGTATGCCGGTTCGTGAATATTCTTAGTCGCTTGCTTCATTGTTCTGATAGTTATCCGGAAGACATCGTCTGGCATTGGATTAAAATCTAAGATATTCCTCAGGAAACGTGCAATAAACTATAAAGAACTTTAGGAATTACTTATCAATTCGGGACTTATAGCTTTCGTGATCACTTTTTTTCCAACTTTCACATTTTTTTGTTTTCTCTTCTCTGTTTCCTCATTTTTACATTGATGCTTCTATGCGGAGGTAATCCTGTGTGGGAACACACTGTGTGCGTAGATTTTCCGTTCTCTATAGGCATTACTGAATAGTCCTTTTTCTTTGAATCCCACTTAATGTGGATAGTGAGCCTGTTTATGGGTATTGAAATCATATGATGTCCGCGTGGTTGTTGCATTCACACGGTCGCTGTCGAATACATATACCGTGTGAATGCAACACCGGCCACCTGGACAGTGTTCATTATAAATCGGTCATTTTTAGTTTCTCAACAGTGCGTACTACCTCAGCTTCAGAAAATGCTGACATTTTTGTCACTGCGAGATACTCCTGTGAACAATGAGACTAATTGCGTGCACGACAATTTTATTCTCGATTGGATTCTTAAATTATTGAAAAAAATTCATTAACAAATTTTTCCCTAATCGGGGCTTTTAATGAGCCCCCATTTCAATTCAGACTGTTGTGATGAACCTGACAAATGATAGTGCATATCTTCTGTAGCCGAGTTGAATTCAAATTTCCGTTCGAAATTAAAAGTGAAGTATTGATTCAATTTTACAACTCTGAAATCCACAGATTGAGTATTTCATACGACGCAATCTTGCTTTCAAGCTTTCATGCAGTAGATGAAATAGTATCTTATATTCTCGTAACGATGCCACGATACATGATACTGGTGAAGGGGTTAAAAGGGCCCACTGTAGCTATATTTTCGTTAAGGTTACAGTGCTCTGCATCGAAATAAAGAACTTTTGAATGCTAACGCGTCTGTTGTACAGGTGTGCAAGGAGCGATGCCTCGCACGCGGTGCTGCTGGCTCTGGCCGATCAGACGACAACGCCGCGACACTGGAGAAGCGTTTCAACACCTACATGACTGCCACCATGCCCATCATCGAGCACTACGACAAACTTAGCCTCACAAAAAAAATTGATGCTGCTGCGAGCCCAGATAAAGTCTTCGAAGAGGTGAAAAAACTTTTCCAGTCTTAGGTTTTTTTTTTGCCATACCGCCCTGAATGGTACTAACTTAAAGGAGTGGGAGGGTGGGGGAGATAGAGGAAGTGCAAGCGATCTTGGCCTTTAGCGCATGGACTGTCAGTGCGAGTCAATTCTAATTCAGCGACAGAGAAGAGCAAGAAGATGTGGAGACGTTAGTTTATCTCATAACTTGTTCTTATGTAATGCGGATTTATCCAAATTTATTGTTGGCTCGAAAGAAAGTTTTTGCGTGTGAGGTCAAGGTTTAGGGATTGGTGATGAACTAACGAAGGTGCAGGGCGTGAAAGTCGTGCTCACTTGTTTGAGTATCGATGTGTTGAGGTATCGCTTTATAATAACAATTTTCCTGGCGATTTAAATAGCTTGTAACTATTAAAGTCAGTAGTACAAAATTTCGTGATGAGGATATGGAGCTCTATTTTCATTTGACAATTCGCGAACATCGAATGCTCGAACAAGTGACGAGACTTGTTGGTGGGAGCAGGGAATGCTGAATTTTTTATACGATATTTGACAGTACCGCAGTGCTTCTGCTCGTGCCACCATTTTAGCTTCTTGATACTTGCGAGGGTTGCATTTGCATTGCATGGTAATTGCTTAGATTAAATGCGATCTGCTATGGCTTGTAGAGCTCAGTATACCGACGCTGCTTTTACTTGGGTAAAATGGAGGATCTTTTTATAGTGTTTAATTTGTTGAACTTTAAATGCATGCTTTATTATTTTCCTTGCGTTTTTTGATCGAAGCGCTCCCTCAATCTCTTAAGGTTATAGAGCCCCAGCAGCTCATGTCAGGTTTAGTCTTTTCTTAATTTCTTATACAACGAATGCTCTTCTTTGGGAAAGTAGATTTTTTAAACTTGAGCATGGTGATGAATTCGCTCGACAAATGATATTATACTGGTCTTGCTAAGTAAACTCCAAAGAACTAATTATATTTTCTTCTCTATGTTAATTTATTGAGGCATGGTGTATTTATTTACAGTAAACCAGCATTGTGGTTTTTTGTTGTGCGTCTGAGCAGCGAATTTCATGTCCAATCTGCTGTATGCTCTTCGTAAAGTGGAGAGTCATTCTTGCATTTTAACGGAAACAGGAAACTTTTGCATTGAAATCATGATTACACAGGTTACCTTGTAAGTATATCATATGCATAATCATCAGGTTGAATAACATTATAGTCCTGAAAGTTAATAGATTAAATTAAAATTACAGTCTGGAAACTTTTTTATGTTTTGAATGAATTCCAGCTACTTCACGGTATGGCTACCATAATTTTATTTGCAACTCACTAACCTAACACGTGCCATGGTGAGAAAACTACGTACCGTGAATAATTTTTTTATAATTGAATGTACGAATTTTAAGGTATTAACATCGCCAGCAAAATTTGTCCTATTACTTTCAAGGTAGGGAGGGACTTTAGCTGTTTGTATAACTTTGGTATATCCTGCAAATATCGCAGGGCTGTCAGTATTTCGATTTTAATTTTAAGATCATTTTATTCCAGTTGTTGGTCGGGTAAATTTCATTCCGTTTCATTGAGGATGTTAGAATAAAGTTCTTGAACCCGAGTTTCTTATGCGCCTTCGTAATATCTTTTCATTGACTTGCGACTTTTTCTTCTTGGTACAATCGGATGTTGTTGAGGAATGAGCATATGGCTACAAAAATATTTAAAAACGACTCTGAAGTAGGGTAAAGTGCGGAGAGTATTATCGTACAAATATGCAATCAAGCATTGTTAACGTCTCTTAAGAATTTATTTCTTATAGCATTCTTTTCGAGGAAAGAAGTTACGAAAAAATTCTTGGGCACAGAACAGTTTCCTGGGTATTAAATTCAATTTAATTGACAATGGAACCAGAGATTAAACGCGCTCTTTAGAGTTAGTACGCGCAGTTAGGAGTTAAGAGGATAATAAGATTCGAATGTCCGGAGTAATTTATTGTAACCAGGATAACATGAATGAAGCTGTCCTAGAGTGAGTCCGGTCAACACCAATTCAACAATATTTCACTAGTGAACGCGTCAACACAAGAAAGGAATCATTACTCTGTGTAGATGCAAGCGTTGAAGCTTTGTTGCTCCAATAATAAAATGTCTTTTACCAGACGTCTACATTCTAAAGTTTAGCACAACGATAGTCCGCTGACATGGCGATGGAGCAATTCAATTCACGCTTAACAACCTTTTCTCAACTTTACTCTACACTCTATGACAAAAAATTGTTACGCAGTAAACTGTTAAATGGACATCTCCAACTGTAATTTCTGTAACAGCATAAAGCTGAAAAGACTCGATTAACTAGATATTGTATTGGAGTGATTAATTTGAAAGCCCCAGAAATTCTACATAGCCTAACAAAACAGAGTATAAAAATCAGACATTACATGCATATATATAGAGTAGGCAGCTAAGATGAAACGCAAAATAACAAAACATGGAATAAAGAACGATTCCCTAGACGTGCTACCCTCTGTGGTGGCAGCTTGTTGAAAAAATGCAATTAGAGAGTGGCCAGTCCAGACTCTAATGAGAACACTGCTGAACCAAGTGGCTCTTGAAACGCACCCACTGCTGAGCATTACAGAAAGAGGGGCGCAAATGGTGACTGTTTTTGAGCGTGCAGCTATCAAATGATATTTTAGTTTTAACAAACAACTTCTCTTAAGAAAGTAGACTATAATTATCTTCATCACTCAAAAACGGAAGTCGGCCTACAAAACCTCTGGTAAGAGTCAAGTGACAACCTTTAAAGTTAAATCGCAAGAATCACAAACGTCATGCAAAATATCACATTTCATAGTTGACTCATTCGACATTCAAAATATAATGCTTCAAGTTGCGGCACTTGCGGATAGGGCGAAGCGCTCCGTGGAAATCGGCAACTCCAAGGTTTGTTTGTTTACACTAAATCGCAAATGCACACTACTTAGACGGGTTTCGAGGCAGTCACTCAACTAGCAATTAACTTCGGCATACTCTATGAAAAACGTTAACGAGAACTGTGGGAATTTCATGACGGGAATGCACGCAGTCACGGAATGTGGGACACAGCTAGCAGTTGCCTTACAACAAACAAAACATACAGTGAAAACCCATGTACAAAAAAAAAAGTATCATATATTCAACAAGTGGTGTAGATTCAAATTAATATTAATCGAATTTGACTATAGACTTGCAAGTGAAACTCATGTAAAACTTTGCGACTTCGAAAATGAAAGCGTTTGATATACTTATTATGTTGTTCTTTGCAAGTAACCGTGATTTAGGTAAAATATTTGTGGACACAATATACCGATATTGAAAAATTTACCTATGTTAGGAGACCTTCACGAACTAGTCCCGAAAGAAAAAATCCGCGACATACAAAAATGATTAAGGTGAACTTTAGTCTCTTAAATCTACAGACCACAATAAATTTTTGGATTCCCTCATCTGGTGCAAGACGAATAGTTGAATTGAGCGCGCTCCCAACTTTCTTAAAATTGTCCCAGAGTTTATGAAAATATACCCACACCTAACATGACAGCGACCACAATCAGAGTTGACGTGATCAAGTTAGGTACAAAATGCACATTCATCAAGATGCCATGATAGAGGGGAGACCAAGTGTTCAATTGATATTGAATAAAAAAAAAAAAGACTCCAGCACAGATACAGACACAGGCATAAAGCTTCCTAAGATGGCAGTGACTTTATGAATTACAATTTTGTCGCCAGCTGTCAAAAACGTCTCTTTGTGCGACTAATTTCCCAATGACTGTTGACCAAGAAGTGCTCTCCTCTATGATTTTGGAAAAATGTACCTTATTTGACTAATAGAAGAAATAACCAACTAACTACAAAATAACTTCAGATAGCTAAAATGAATTTTTCTGATATGGAGGTAATCGATATTGAAAGAACAAGAAAGCTTTGCTGCAATTATTAGCTACCTGCACGCATAGTGAACAGGAAATTTCCCAAGACTCCACAATAAAATTGAAGCACAGTGCTAAATGCTGGAAAAAACTAAAACATTCTCCAATGGTTAAGCGTATCCCCAAAGCTTATAATGAACTCAAATGCACGTTATAAATTTAAAGGCGATGTTACAGGGAGCACGCGACGCACCGGCCAATCACTTCAAAATAGTTGGTCCAATACCTCGAATGACACAATTGTGTCACAGATAAGCGTCCCTAATGTCTAGGCTACAAATAATAAGGACGCTTTGTATTCTTCAAACTAACCAAAAACTCACAGAACATTGTCGATGTAATAGATGAGGCGCACTATTCGAATTTACTACCCTTTTTACTCTTGTCATAGTGGTAAGAAGCACCATTGGACACGCCATTTGTGATCGGCTTTTGATCGGCAGTAGCGGGCTTCTTCATGTAAGCGCGTCGGAAGAAGTGGGCGAAGAGTACGAAGTAAGAAGTGTACATAATGAGCGAGATCTTTATATTCTCATATGAAACGTGACATTCATTGCCGGCTTGTTTCACCTGGTACGCCCAAATATTGACTGCAGCTCCCATGATCATCTGCGCAAGTTGGGCAGTCGTGATGAACATGGCGACATATCGCGAAACCTTAAACTTGAGAGCCTTAAGAGCGTAGTAGCTGTACATGACACTGTGCACCAAGTAGTTCATGCACACGAACCAACGGGCAGTGGCAATGTAGTCGGAGTATGAGTACCAGGCGTAGAGCAGCACGGTGACGTGGTGGTACCAGTGGAGGAAGATCAGAGGCTGCTTACGGAGCACGATGAAGACTGTATCGCCCAGTTCCGGCACCTTACTCAGGGTGAACATCCAGTTCCAGAAGCCTCCAACGCGGTTGTCCAGGAAACTGAAAAAGAAAGGAAATGTTATAACCGAATCAAATTGTGCTATACATTGACAAGGAAAACTATAATGAGAGCCATTAGTCAGTAATTGTCTTTGAAAAATCCTTTAAAAATGATACAACGTATGTTACCTAGTAACACACATTTGAGTACAGCTTGTTTGGCAAGTATAGATAGGGACAATTTTAAACATACTTTCGACGACTGAAACACGCGTTTCCAAATTGATAGAATCAATTTTGATACTTCTTCTAGACAAAAATTTGTAAAATCACGTATATGCACACGAACGTTACCTCGATTAATAAGTATAGCCATGATAATTTTGACGAACATTTTTCACGACAAAGGCATGTCATCTTCGACAAGTCGCATTAATGCTCATCCGATTCGTTACACTCGAGGAAAGTTTCACCAATATCAAGTGCTACTTCACCACTGTCACTGTTCATAACGCTGAACAAGTTAAAGAGAATCAGTATTTCCTAAATTAATCAACACACATTAGCTGATACTAGCGAAATGCTTTGAAAGGTGATATTTCGCAGCATCGGCAATATTGTAGCTACATACGAGAACGACTCTGGCCGAGTCCGCACGAAGAGAATTATTCTTACAAAAAATTCCTTGGCATACCTCGCCTCAGTTATCTCAGCTCAGCTGACGCTAAGTGAGTCACGTCGAGGTAGTGAGAGTTGTCGGCTCACTGCAACGTTGCCACGATCTCGAATTGGAGTTAACTACGAGGACGACGAACTTGGACGGCTTTATATGATGCATCACTAAAGATTTCATTGGTATCTTGAGTCGATAGCTTTCTTTACACCTAGAAATGCGACTTAAGGGATGAAGCGTGCAAAAAATATATATTTTGTTCTTCTTTTGTGGTACAGTACAGATCAGAAACGTAGAGAGCGCCGATTTGTTTCCCTCTCTTTTACACAGTGCACACATTTTGCTAAGCTAGTTTTATACATCAGTTAAACAAGAATTGTTTGAGAATTTTTAAACAAAAGAACTTGAAACTTATCGCTCTACAAGTTCAAAGAGAATATACGATACCCACCAGACTAGACAGGTATGATAACCAACAGGTTTATAAAATTTCGCGTAACTGAACTTTAGGAGGTTATTAAAGTAGCACAAGTCCCAACGAATCCCACTCCGATATGTGTGGAAATAACAGGGACACGTGGCGGTACCACTATAACGGCTAAGCAAAATCAAGTTCGGTACTTTCCTCAGACTTCGTTAATTTGAAGATAGCTAACTTTAAATAATTCAAAACACAAATTATAAATCTATAACTTTGTTTTCAAAAACTCGCATATTCTTTGGTGAGCAACCGATCTATTTCAGAAAAGTCTCAAATGAAGAGGAGTACACAAATGTTAGAATGACATACACACCAGATGTGTGGCTCAGCGTGCGACCGCACACAACCTCCCACACACCTGTGTACATGGACGTTTACGTGCAGCTTTACGGCGTACACCATCGACCCGCCAACAGACCGTCGGCAACACGCCTCACTCTCTCCTACGCTAGTGCTCCGCGTAGAGTGCCTTCTGGTGCATGCAGATGCTACGGGTTTTGCAAGGCTTTCTTTCATCTCGTCCAGCATTGATAAGGTGCCTCATTTAGGAAAACTGTTTACGTACTTTTCCCGTAGTCTTTAGAATCGATCTAGCCATGATATATTGCTTATTGCAATTATGAGATACGTCGATGAATAGTTCGACCAATTCTTGGAAAAATCATTAATAAATCGGTAGACGCTTGACTATCATTTATATACAATTTTGTTTGGTCTGCGATACAGCAGGTAATTACAAAAAAGTATCAAATAAATGAACTAGATTCTAAATTTCACCCAAATCTTAAATTATTATTATTCTACCAATTGTCAAATTAAAAGTCTTATTTTTGTTGGAATATTCTTATTAACAATAAATTAGAAACATAAATTGGGAGGATTTCCCCATCAGCGATTACATTTGAGAAGCAGATGAAAGTCGCTTCACAAGCGAAGATTGTCACTAATGAAATCGCTTTGTGACAGGAGAAAGAGCTCTAAAACTTGAAACAACAGTTAGATACCAGAGAAAACCGCAGTACAGATCATTTAAAATGTTCAAGTAGCGCACAATTTTATACAAAAATATCATGACAAAACTAATCGACACTTCACCGTAAAAAACGACTACTTCACACTCATTTTCCATCATAAATAGGGCAATACGGACATCAGTGTCTAATTTGAAGCAGTAGTAAAACACTGATCTCTTCACACCATTGCGAGAATTGAAAGAAAAAAGCAAGGTCAACATGAATGAAGTGAGGTACGGTGCGAGGCCAAGCACTTCCCGTCTGATCCCAGCAACAGCGATTCCACTGAGTCTTCAACAAGACGGAAGAAGACATACCTCGCCGGAAGTCAGCGCCAGGCAATGTTTTAATGCCAGGTCACGCGAAAATTACTCTCAAGCAATAGTATACGATTTCATTTACATAGGTTGAAATAAATGCAACAACGTCGCCCTAATTCATGATTGCTACGTTTTACTTTTTCACGTGTTAATTAATGTACAATTATTTTAGTAATTTAGTGCAGTTTAGTAAATCGAATAAGTGTTGTGGATGTGGAAACAAAAAAAGTAACAAACGATTCCAAGCATAATATTCGATTCATTTGATGGATGAAAGTATTGTAATGTGTGTTGTATTACCTAGCATACATAGTAGGTAGGTAAAACTCCAGCCCTGTACAAGACAGTATCTGAGGCAGCATGCTGAATACTCTTGCATTACACGGATTGCTCATCCATCAAACAATTACAAAAGGACAGCAGGAAAGCCCTCGCAACGTATACAAGAATCTGTCAGCTAGCCCAGTGCCGGAGGGTTTACCCTCACACCCTCGCACGAGTTGTCGCCGCCCGCCCTCCACCAACCCACCATCCAGACGCAAGAATCGATAGCGCAACCGAGGGTCGCTGCTCACAGGAGCTCCACGACCACGCGGGGCCGTCGCGCGAGGGTCAACCGAGGGGCAGAAGCAACTCTCGAGTAACTCCAGTGGCGGGAATCGAAGCATGTTCAGTGTTGATAAAATTCCCAAGTTACTCATCTAGTTTAACCACCTGGTATACAGCTACGGTGAGCATTGCACATTAAAATCCTATCGGTGCGTTGCTCTTATGAGAATAAATGAATGTTAGGCGGTTGTTGGCTTATGTGGCGGCGGTAATTTTCGTACGTTCGATTCTTCACCTGGCTGTTACGTTCAGTTTCGCTTGGTTTATGCTTTTTTTTGCAGCACAAAAAGAGTATCTTTCTTAAAAATTCATAGGTTTTATGCCCGTAGTGAGGTTGGAGCACCGCTATTAAGTGTTCGTAAGCTCAACCCAATTGTGGAGTACGTTCAGAATTGCTTGGCAGCTACTCTACGCAAAACATAGACTGATAGATACGGACCTGCATACAGTGGCTTAGCAAAAGCAGAGTTAAGGTTTGATAGGTAAAATACTAAAAACAATGGCTACAGAGAGACTCCTTAGAAACTTCGTATCCGTGGTGCTAACGAATGAAATAACTTAAAATTGAACCGAAAATAAGCTGCAAAACTTGCTAATCGAGAAGCAAACATTTTTAAGTACAAAGGCACACATTTTACAGTTTTATGATATACTCGTATTCAAACTACCACACCTATGAATGAGGAAATATAATTTGAACAAACAAAGTGAAAAGTTTCAATTTAGCACGGAAAAACTAGTGCTCTTACGTCAATTTAACGCACAAACAAGTTTACATAATTCATTCGTCAATAAACGGAGTCTACTTCATGAATTATAAAAGAGACAAGCAACGCGGAATCAGAGGCGCTAAGAAAGACGAGCACCCGCAAACAGCTACTCAAGAATCGATCTATGGTCGAGAGCAAACAACGTGTTAACATAGCAATGTTCGTAAATTAAAAAATTCTTCAGAACAGGAACATTTAATGAGGTATCGATTGACCTGTCAGTCGTAAAACGGAAGCATTATGAAAGCAAATGAGATGAAAAATACAGAACACTGAAGTTCAACAAATAAGTAAAAAAACACAAAAAGAAACTAACACAAAGCTGTCACTAACGTGTTGTTTAGTTTTCTGTATTATCAATAAGCAAAAAATATTTCGTCAAGTAACCCTTTTATTCCGTTTGATGATGTACTCGTCACTTAATTTTATGAAGAAAAAAAAGATCATTTCTATGACAGATCGGAGAATTTATACAATGACACAAGAAAATATTGAGGATTTACGGCCCCGTACAAAAAATTATAATACATTAGTTGATTACAATAACTACATTCACTGTAAACCGCAACACGATCCATGCACCAGCAATGAATTGATCTTTGAAACCTTTCGTGACATGCGTTCACTTGAATTTTGTTATGAGCATCAATAAATTTATTGAACATTAATGAACGAAAACGTTAATTTCCTTAGGCATTTAGTCTTATTACTCTTGGCCAGGCATAGGTCATACTCTAAAAGTGTACTTGGAAAGCATTACCATCAACATTACGGTAAGCGCTAATTTGTCACATACGTGGCCATCTATATCATTAGGTATGTATTAGGTATCATAATCATTAGGTATCTATATCTACATAACGTTTCATCCAGGTGATGGACGAGTTCGTCATGCACTATTAATTTTCTCTCCCATTAACTACTTCATCGGCGACCATAGCCAGCCAGCTAAGAACATCTCAGCAGTCTTACACTGAATGCATTTTCACATTTTACGCGTGTTCATATTTAAAAGGAATGCTTTGAGAATAGAGTTAGTCCTACCATTTGCCCATTAGTGTGTTCACTCGTTTACGGTGATTTAATCAATAAAACTCAGAATATATTGAATTCAACCCACACAAGACTTAAAGCGTAAAAAATAAATACGCAGAGCGGAAAATATTGAAAAGGAAAAACCAAGATAACGCTTTGGCTTTACAAGTCGATTACATGATAACTACTCTTGGGGCAGAGGTAATATGAACTCGAAAACACAGAGATACCGTAAGGTCATCATCGCATTGGAGAACCGAAGAACTAGTTTAGCTTGCCATCTGCACGCCTCAACCAGCTCTCGACGTTCTGGGAATCCAAAAGAAAAATGTCTCGCACGATACTTTGCAATTTCCTTGCATTCCTATTTCAAAACCAGTATGGTGAGCTTCATTCGATTAATTGCGTCTAAGTCATCTACCAGAAAATCAAGAATCGTAATATTATTAAAGAATACTTAAGTGCGCTACTTCAACTTTCAAGTACACGAGATGAAAACTTTAGTTTCAACACCTCCGTTACGACGCTTGATCATTTTATTATAGTGCCCGATGAACATGCCATACCTTGGACGACTCTAACGAATAGAAGCATCCGCAGGTAGCATTTCATTACGACGATTTACATAAGGATTACAAAGACCACGACTGCAAATGAAACGACAGGTTTCATTGTACTAATCACAGGTGGCTATAAGTATGGAGAACAACTCAGGTACGGGGAAAAAAACGCATCGGCAGCGTTGTAGATAGCTCGAAGGTGTACACTGCGTAAGGTCATGGTCGTTGGGCTATTAACGAGTGAAGTGCGCGTTGTGAAAGTGCGACTGGATGTGCTTACTGGTGAGCTGAGCTTAGTTGCGGCATGCCCGCTGAACAAAGCGCAACGCCAGCCATAATGTGACGTAAGCCTACGCAAAAGATACAGGCAATTCCGCAGAGTTGCCTTACGATCAAAATATGCATGTTTGCGGTGGTTCAAAGAGGATGAGTACTAGATAGGAATCAAACTTTGGGTTATTACAAATAAAAAGGCATTCGAGTGAAGGTAGCTTCCCAGAGATTTAATATATCCCCAGGGTGCATTTGTTCTCAGACAGCGGCTTTCGATGGATGACTGACCAATATTGAGTAAATGAAGTAGCCGAATTAAATGTTTGACGTTAAGGTTTGATCCACCCTTCACTGCGTGAATTATTGCAGCACTTTACACCTTCAAAAACATGCAATACGTGAGCTATGACGGCCACAAATTAACGAGCTACTCTGAACGCACTCGTTATCTAGCGAGAGTAAAATTCAGATATGCAGCAAATAGCCATCACAAAATAAGCCCACTGAGTGCTATCTATGGGAAAATTCAGTATGTGCCAGGTTTGCTACGCCGCGCAATTAAGGGTTAAAAGGACATCCTACTTAACGGATGATCGCACAAAATTTTCTGTACCTAACAATTTCGAAATAACGTTGTGATGGAATTTTTTAAGCGTGAAATAAGCGGTCGGTCGTTCTTTCCGAACTCTTCTAATGCCTAAGAGCCAATTGTGAGTGACGCCTTCGTTGAATTGGTGAGCAAGTAAAGCTACCTTATTAGAAAATAAATTTTTTGAAGTAACAAATTACTTCCTGGGATTTTTCCAAAACAAATTAAGAGAGCGTGACTACAGAATGTGATACTCTTCTCTACCGACTTCCTCACGAGAACAGTAAGCGAGTACTCTTCGCAATCCCAGTCTAATCGGGCTCCAATTCTAGTAAGCTGCAATTTCATTCCTAGAATACAGCGCTATACAATCAGTCATTCAAAAGAAATCAATATCAACGAGTAAATGAAGTGAATTTATTGAAAAATAATACATAACATAACAAAGAGCATCCAAGACACTATATTCGCACCTGTTTTTCTACTAACTCAACTGCACACAGTTTTCGTGTCACTACAGAGTTTTAAAGTCAAATATACTTATTAAGTTGACGTTTTAATGTCATTTCTTTTTTACACTAATAAATGAACCGTTCTGATATTACCAGGTCCTTTCAGAGGTACAGGCTCTATTTCGCATCCTGTGAAGCTCTCAGGATGAGAATTGAGCCTCAATACTCTAATCCGACACTAAGACAATATTAGTTTACTCATCATTAAAGGTTGCGATGCTTCAGTATTAATTGGTCAATTATTTGTTCATTTATTGATATAGATATAAAAAACTTGGGTCTACCAGTTCATGAAATTTATTTTACAAATTATCATGAAATGAAATCTGAAAATACAATTTCTCGCTTTTCCAGTTGAGAACTCAAACATTTACCTGCCAATCAGGATTACCTTGTCCCCAAGCTAAGCTGAAGAACAGCATACACATTGTTTTAAATTATTTGTGAAATTAATCTATAACACAAACTCTAAATACAAGGCCTAGAATGTACGCATTACACAAGTGACGACCAGAGTAATTAAATTACATATCCTAAGACTGACTACAACAAAATACATCAAATGTAAAATTACAACATTTCACATTAGAGGAGAGTAATTCATTACACAAATAAAGAATAGAGTAACCAACTATGTAATCGAATCTTGGGAAAACTCGCGACAACCAAACAAAAGTGAGTGTTAACTCACGAGAACTAAATACCACTGAAAAACGTGGGCTAGCTTGCGAAGGAAAACGCCAACTACCAGATGATTTATTTTTTAGTTTGAAGCTCCATATTCAAATGAAGTGTGGTCCAATGAGAGCAAAGAGAAGAGACCATTTAGTATTGACTGTACATAGAAAACACAGAATCCATGCACAGGAGTGTTCTCACAACGGATTACCTACGCATAGAAACAGCATGTTAAGAAAGGAAGAAAAGATCAAGAAGACATGGCAACGAAGGTATGAAAATTGAAAGAAACAAAATAGGCACCAGGCAGAAGTCCCAGAGGCCTGTCTATGGCTGAGGTAACCTAACAGTGTCCAACAATGATGAGGTAACTCTTCGTTATTCAACTGAAGAATACCGTAAACTGGTATTACGACTGAAAAATGCAGTAAATTGGTTATACGACTGAATACTGGTATTTGCTAGGAAATTACAGAGGAGCCAGAGCGTACGCTGCAAACTGCGGGCATGACTGAGCGGATTTTGCATTTTTCCAAGTTGAGAACGTCATTTTGATCCCTCATCCCGTCGTTGGGCGACCAAATGACCACGCATAAATGCAGACGTTTCAAAACAAGAACAAATTGCGAAATAATAAATCTCACTGTCCGACATCCAGACTGTTATCTTCATGAGCTATACAATTCCAAGTAAAAATTGTACAACGCAACGAAAGGAAAGTACTTGAGCAAACAACAAGACAAGCAGCTTACGATTCATTAGTGAAGGAAGTTTCAAGGAAACTTGCAGAGTTAGTAACATCCCTTCGTATACACCACAGTGGAACTAAAATAGCTCCAAAAATGGCAAGGAAATAGTCGTTTAATCAACGACCACAGTCATCCGAACGAAACACAACATAACTCGACACCAAATACGTGTAGTCTGCGTAAACGACACAAGGGAATGGAGAGCTGAGCATTATACAAGGTGACCCAACCAGAGCTCCAGGAAAGCCAAGCCTACGTAAGCACGCCGGAAGGACAGACTATTTCAGGGAGCCTGAGGCTGCCTGCTCACAGGAGGCTGCTCCTAAATATAGCGCTGCGCTGCAAAGGCCACTCGTGCATTCGGCCCATTACGTCACACAGTTGCATATTTCCTTTTTTTCCACCTCCATTATAGGCTTCACAAGCACACAAGCGTATTTCGTTCGTACGTCATTCGCATAACATAGGAAATTTTGCATCTAATACTCTACTATTTGATTGCTGTTTTGTATATTCTGAAATCCAGAATGTGTGGAAAATCTGGAAAGTACCTTAAGGATATAGTTACCTGGAGGAATAATTAGCATTTGGCGCGGTAAGGATTTCTTAGCGACCTCAGCATTTAAAATATTGGTTAGTGAAAAAATATTTTATGGGCTCGAGCCACAACATTAGCACGACACTTTTCGTAACAAATTCAATTTACGATAATGAAAATTATGTCTCTCGGTATTAGCAGAATACGTGCTAATTTATTCGCTAAACTTTCTAGTATGAATAATCCTTCAAAATCATAACGAGTTCCCAAATTTCAAATAAGAGACGATAAATTTGTAGCTTAGCCAACAAATTGACGCGTCTTTGCAATTCTCATGAAAATCAACAATTCAATCGGAAATTAATGGGGACCCTATAACAAAATTAATGCGCACACTATAACACATGACTCGTGAACACACTAAGACTCTCGCCAGGTTCGACTGCGTGCAGCAATCTTCTTAGTCTCGAACAGAAGTTAGGCTTGTGATTAAAAAATTTGACTACCATATCACTCGGAAAATCGCTACAACCTCAAAAATTTTACTTTAAACTATTTTAATCAGTATTGTCTGATTATCATAATTATTGAACACAGGACGTAGTTGGCAAGTTCGTCAACACGTATGAGCTCACACGATCAGGACATGAGAAGGACCATAGGAGGCCAAGCAGTAACACAAAAATTAAACTAAAACGATCATGAGCCCCAAATTTCGCGACCCAGGTCAAATTAGAAGCTAGAATCGAACTTTCCTTCATATAAACACTGTCAAGATCAATAATTTTTAAAGAAATATCACCATACTGATGATCCGGAACGCATCCAGTCAGCACGAACACGGTGTTTAGACAAATGAAGATCACTTTTTACTCAGAGAAGTAAAATAATACAAGAAAACAACTGTGCTCGAGAAACTCGCCAGAATAACACGCCAGTTTGAAAAATTAAATAAGAATATGAAAAGTCAAGGTTGCACAATTCTAACACTAAAATTAAGAACCGATTGTTACAGCTATTACTGTAAAATCTACAGCAGGAAGCCAACTTATCTGTGAGGAACGTCACATCCTATTGGTACACTACCCGAGTAACATTGTTACCGTTAGCATACCCCCTAACAAGAAGCTTGGGAAAGTTACCTATCCCCCCAGCACCACTTCTTTACTAACCCATTAATACACAGCGACCATTTTTTTTGACGATCGATGATAAAAAATACCGAGTAAAAGGTAATAGCAATAGGAGGAATAAAGACGTGTTTTACTGATTATACAGAGTCTCGACATTCTACTAATGAAATAACGTGTGCATGAAATGTAAAAGTGAGACCATGTTTTAAAATTATTTCGGTGCCTCATGACTTCTAGCCGTCCCCATTATGGAATCGCATTTATATCAGGAACTTGACAATATTTTTTCTACAAATTTTATACATGATGGAAATGACGTAACACCTAGTTTCTATGAAAATTAGTAACATTTATCGAGGAATAAACTTCGCGTATTAATGGATTAAGATACACTAGACAACCCACTCCAACGCAGCCTAGCTCCTCAGGAGCAAATCATTAGAACGATCAACACTTGACGTCGCAGAAAGTACGACCTTACGCTCGTACACGACCAATTAGCTTCATTTTTACGCAAGGAAAGGTCGCAGAAAACGTGTGCAGAAAACTTACAGAGATCACGATACATTATTCAAGACAAAAAGGCTCCTGTACTCGACGTAGCTGCTGTATCAGAAAGCCTTGGGTCCACAAAGACTAGGCATGTACTACATCACTTTATAAATGAAATAATGCATTGCTGAGGCTGCAACAACGGAAAATGACATCACAATTACTCACGAATAGCCCATCAATTTCATTGTTAAGGGGTTCACCGTTCTCTACAAAAACCATGTAATAATGTTAAGCTACTGAAAAAAAGAATTACAAAGAGGAACCATTTTCTTTATTCCGTAACGAAAATAATAACACATGTTACACTTCTGAAGTACTTTTTGACAAGCAGTATACAGAACAATGTAAATTTCAGTAACAATATCAATCATTCAACAACACGAGATACACTTCCGTGAATCACATTCAAGTCATCTAAATAACACAAACAAGACACAAATAATAGTATAAGAATGATAACGTCCAAGTGCAAGCGTTGTCAACAGTTTATAGAACACTATAACATGTCTCTTCAAATACGAGAAAATAGCATCATTACGCTTGAAGCTATGGTGAAAAAAATCGTCACCTACGCAAGCGGGACAAAAATGCCGCCTCGATGGCGTAGAAGGATGGGATACAACGGTTTCTCAAGGAGGACAAATACTCACACCACCTACGGTGGTCATTATTCTAACATTTTCAGTAACCTTGACGAGACCCTCCATTCCCAGCCGAATTAGGCGACTCACGCCTGTAGAAGATTGACCAGAACATGCCAAGAACTTCCTTAGATTATCCCGAGCGACGAATGCGGAAGATTATTAAGAGATTACGCAAGACGAATGAAGAACCGTACCACAGAATATATGTCTAATTTCAAAGAAGATGAAATTTAAATACACAATTTCTCCCGAAATAATTTTTTTATTATGGAATTCATTCACAACCCACGAATAAGAGATTTCTAGGACACGACACACGAAAATATTAAATAAAACTTTAGTTACACACGTAAATATTTATCATGCGTCCTATATTAGCTAAAGTGCAGTTCACCAAAACATTTGACATAATGCGTATTCCTCACAACCATTTAACATAAGACAAGGAAACGATAAAGGGACGAGACAATTAAACACACTCTAAGCTAACTAATAAACTGAAACCAAGTTGAATATCTACCTCTATTGATTTTACGACGGAAAAAAGTGATCAACCAGGAAACGTAGCTAGGTTAGACCCTCAAACTAACAAAATGGGCAATAAAAGTAATTCAATCATTATATAGGGGTAAATTAGTCATTTCAGCGAAATCGGAAATCTCAACGGCTGCGAAATATTATACTCACGAAATAAAACTATGATTAGGACGGTCATTAGGGCACAATTCCTTTTACATTAGCGCTTCAGAAATTGGCAGCAACATTGGATCATAAACGAAGCATCTGATCAATAGAAAATCCACATAAAATCAAGCTACACAATTGTTATGTTCAATTAAATGTTAGTATTAAATCTAGCCCAAGAACTACCTCAACCGTACTGGCAAAATTATTCATTTCTGTATCCACGGTCAAATTTCAGTTTCCACGCAATAATTGTGATTTCCCTAACAATGACACCCATTACGTGACATCGCAACACACGAAACACAACTCCTCTAAAACGCGTAAAAGAAACAGTACTACCAAACTGTTCAAATCACAAGTCAAAGTGAAGAGTAAAAATGAAATGAAATTAAAACAGCCATACAAAACGCGAACATATCAGCCAATGGCATCGAGTGTGCGAGAGAGGCAGGAAGGGATAAAGATGAGAATAGCAAGGTCAGCTAGAGTATAAAAATTGAACTTGTGGCATTTATAGTTAGTTTAGCAGAGCGTAATAAGTTACATGTACAACAGAGGAACGCTAAACTCAGGGTACCCTATGAGGACAGGCACAAAGGCACACAACCGAAAGTGTCCATCGAGGAATGGAAGAAGGTCAACCAAGGGGCTTGACGCCAGGACCCCATCATGCCCCCTTCCATTAGGGCAAGGGCATCCACTTTTTCCTATTATTTATTTCAAGAATCTAACCGGTTGTGCTGAAGTAGGAAAACAACGCAGTAAAAAAATGACCTCAAAAGTTCCGTCACTCAATCTCGAATCATAATGAAAACAGATAAACGGATAATAAAAATGTGTCAATGAATATTATATTTAAAAAACTGCAATAAGTGCAAGCAAAATAAAATATGCTTAATGTTCCTAAGAAGTATTTCCACTACTCTAAGATAACACAAAATGGTTCAACAGTGGTTTGCAACAGCAAAAAGGCATTTGGAAAAATTTCAGGTTTCAGCTACGTTTGGGTATAAAAACTGGAATGCAGCTCGAGTCCGGGTCGAGTCTATTCGGATCTGGATCGAGCGAGTTGCAAGCGGAAGCAATGTTCGTTAGCTGTGTCATCAATCCCTGTTCCCACAAAACGTTCGTCAACTCCTGTTACGCTAGAGAAAGCACCATGCTGAGAGCATGAAAATATTTGCACGGATATAAATATACAACGAAAGAAATCACATGATTATACATAAATTATTCGCGTGAGTAAATAGAAGCTTAGACAAATGTTATTAGTAGTAAAGAATACCTTCAAAACAAGAACACTCACGAGAGACCTTATTTATGCCACGCTTTCAGTAAACTAGCAGCACTTAATTCAAAATAAACGGAACTTCATTAATTAAAAATATCTTTTACGCTAACCACGTCTATATAATATCAATACAAATTTACTTTTACAAATATTTTCTCATTGAAGGACACGACATCTCGAGTGAGTTCTCGAGAGCAACGCATGGACGAACCGGGATAACGCGCAGCGAAATTATGAGACAATATGACCAAAGGTTCTTGGACTTCAGCAGGAGTTTTCCGAAATAAAAGGTTAGCTACCGAAAAAGAAAAAACAACAACAGATAGTCAAAACGCTGTAAAATCGACTCCAGTTCGATTACGAAATATCTGCGGAACGCATAGTCGTCCTAAAGGGACGATAACTATGCAGGACTTTCAATTTCGAACGTCTTCCTTACGAAAAACTCGAAAATCATACCAATTTCTAGAGTAGAAATCTGAAAAAACATTGTTTTATGAAGCACATGTACCTGGAAAACAATTTTAAGATAAAAGAAAGCTTGAATTCCTAAATTTTTGTTTGGATGAATCCTTGGAAGTAGTAAACAAATATTACAACCTATAAGTTAACTTCATAGCAAATTTTGAAGTCTTCTCCTCAGGTCCGTTTGGCTACTTCGCTAAAATAACTTGAATTTTGAAAGTGATACGTAGCACGCCTTAGTACTCACGGGAGATACGAGTCGTTATTGTAAGCCGATATCGTCAGTCAACGTCCCGACACAAGTCAGCACCGTCATAAAAGTGAACGAAAAAACTACTTCTTAAAATGTCATTCGCACACAGCAAATGTATCAGTCCAATATCGACATGATTATCTGCAATAAAACAAGATCAGACGTTTTTGTAGTGTCTTTCGTACAATAAAACTAAAAATGAAGCCAACTTTAATCGGAAAGGGATTGCATTCACAGTCAAAGCCGTGTACAGGGTCTGTAAAAAGTTGTACCTCACGAAAAAAGAAATGAACACATCTTTCACATTTACAATATACTAGTAGATATATACGAGTCTCGGTCGAAAGAATTCACGTCAGAACCTGGAGAGAAACTAAAAGACACTCTAAACAAACTAACCATAAAAAATCAACCCAACTCACGTACACACGCACACACGGACAACAAACCACACACCTAAATCCAGGCACGGGGTCTCGCAAATTTGGATGGTTGCACAACTAAACGAAGAAAATGAATGAGACACCCGGCACAGCAGGCGAGGCAGCAGCATCACCGCAAGTGTGTGGTACGAGGAGCAGCAGCGGTGTCAGTGAGGCAAGTTGCCCAACAGCACGAAAACGAACAGCTATGGAATGCAGCTAGTTTCATAATATCCTACCACTGCTAGCCGCCACTACAGTTGTGACACCTCCACTAATACAAAACGAAACGTATCTTCAAAAAGTCGCCCCATGCCATTTTAAAACCTTACTCGTATAGAAGTATTAATTTCAAATTGCATAGATAAATATTATGAACAGCAAAAAAGGCAAAGAAGAAAACTTCTACGGCTATATACGATATGAACTCAGAAATATTATAGCATGAAAAACGCAGAATATACGACTTAGTTACATGATCCATATTATGATAAATGAGGAACCAGCAACAGCGGAAGCAGTTCGCATTGTACATAGAACAATGGCCACTTAGCGGCGTTACCAGTTTCTTGGCATTTTTTGTTGGAAATTAACGCAAGAAGTTACAGCAGAACCGCAAGTAGCAGCAGCCATGGATGGCTTGCCAAAGATCCTTTCACTTGCGTTCTACGCTTCTACCTAAGCGGCGGCGGCGGCCAGTCGACGTGACTTGAATGGAAATGTCTTGAAAAATTACAGGTCAGAGAAGTACAGACATACGTTGCACAATGGATGGGACGAGAGATTTTTGAAGTAAATATACAACATCTACTGATATTAAAAATGACAACCTCAACTTCAACATGACCTTTTGAGCAAATTGGCACGGCAGCGTCAACATCACGATATCTACTTTAAACGCTGACTGGTCGACTGGAATAAATTGTCCTTTGCTGTTTTATATAGAATTTGATCAGATGCTGGGAGTAGAGGCCTAGAATGCTGTACTTGATACAAGTTATTAATTCCAGAATATACAAATAACTAAGTGATATTCAAGAACTGGGACACACCCTGAATGCAAAATACCACGTGATCACAGGTCCTTTCCCTTATTTTAGAAACATTGACAAATATTTTGCACCCAGCATAAATAATCGAGAACAGTCACTTAGTGTAACTTCCAAACAAATGTTAAATCTTTCCCATAATTTAAATAATTCACATGGAATCCATTATGATCACTATTAGCACAAATATCAAATAATCATATTAAATGCATGATTTGACCACTTTAACCGCTATAAGTGACCTTCAACAATTGGTTAGGGTACAAGACGATAAATTCAATGATGTCGTAGAGAGATGAGGCATGAAAGACGCTCGCTGAGGAGGTTGGTTGCACGCGTCGCTGACCTCCACCTCTCAGCGAGAGATGCCGAAAAGAAAATATAAGGTGCGCTGAGAGAACCCTACATTCGTAACTGTCTCTTGCACGAACGCCATAGATTTTCTTTTCTGAGTACCTAGGATCAGCAGTAAGACGGCTCAACTTGTATGAAGGTTATCTAGCGTATACAAACACGATATCCATACCTCGACGTAAGCAGCGTATCAATACACAGAGCCCTGACGATTCCCTTCAGTACATCCCCACCTACTCGAGTATGTACAGACACGCAAGAATCTTACACTTGACCCTATATTGCTCTGCCAAAATGATCTAAAAGCAGTCTAAAATTCCATTCAGAAATTTTATGACTAACGTTTAAAATTAAAATTCATCCCCACATCATTCTAAAAGCTTTGAAATATTTGTACTGAGGAGCACAGCTATTCGTACTCCCAGTCTCTCATCCTGGAAATTTAGTACGACAGGGTTCCAGAAATAATGCTACAGGGCAGTGCATTGCCCTTCGTTTCAAAATTATACGGGGAAGAATGACGCAGCTGTTTGTAAAGAAATAAGCTCTGCGTCAATGAACAAAAAGACAATAGGAAAGAGAGTCTCACTATAGAAGACGCGATCGAATCCTAGGCCTAAGTCGATAGGAAAAAAGCAGGACACAAACGACCAATTGTCAAATAAAACTATTGACAAGCTCAGTATATTTGGTCGAACAATAAGGCTCAATGATAACGCTTTTTTAGGAGGTCACGGCACCACTGACGCTAGAGAACTTTTCTCATGACAGGAAATGACTGAGTTGTTACTTAGGTCATGTAGTTGATACCCTTTAAAACATTATGTTCTTTTATCGAGCTCGCTCAATAAAAACGGGAGCACTTCTAAGCTTATTTCCCCAAGGTATGGCTACGCTCTGTAATTAGTATTTAGGTCATTCTATAGTTACAAAATTAGCAGACACTGGATCAGATAAAAAACTGCCTTCAAATTTTTTCCACCAATTAATGCATAGAGGGTGACAAAATATTTTAACTCAAATGCATCATAAGAAGCTTTTATTTTATCTGCTCATCTGTAAGCGTACTAACGCTAAATTCTTTCATCTTCTATTACTAAAGGACTTAACCCGTTCGGCCATAAGCCACAACATAATTACGTCTTATCCCGATTTTTCAGCTCCTACCAATTGGCACCATGCACACTCAAAGGCTCTAAATCTGTTTAGATTGTATACTGATCGACATTTGAAACAGTTTATAATATTAAACGAACAAATCGCAAATGGCACTAAATAAATACACTCATATCAGAAGTTAAATTGATGTCGGGTTGATGATACGGAGTAAGCAGACAAAATATACAGAGGACACACACGAAGTACAACTAAAAATAGTTCCTGAAAGAATAAGAAAATACCCTTAATGCATTAATGTTTAGCATCCAATTTATTGACACTTGATGGTGAGAATAGCGAGATCGATGGCAGCAAAACAGATGATTATAGAGTGCCCCTGTATTTTTCTTCTGGAATAGCTTATAAATGACGTACAGTAACGACATGAAAACCCAATTCATTTTTTAATTTATGTTTTTAGTATCAAATGACTTCTCACCGTTCTCTTTGCAGAATATTTTTTAACAGCTGGACCATATTTTTCTGATGAATTTTATTTCGGATACCAAAGACCAATTAAGAACGATATTCTTAACAAATGACAAAATATTATTTGCAAATAAACTTCATGCGCTACCGTGTTACGAAAATGCAGTTTCATCCTCATGGTGACGAAAGTTATCTATAGGGATCCAAACCCATGCTGGAGACGTGGATTGGCCCCTCACGCGTGACCCACGTTTCAGCAATGAACCTTCGAAGACATTGGGTAAGTGACCGCCTAAACTTCCCGACCGAGGCCTGACCTTGCAGGGGGAGCGAGAACCTGTCACAACCGTTTCTTTTGCGAGGGAGGCACTCGTACGTCTCTCTCTTGTGGACCAATCTCCGGCCAGCTAAAGAATCACGTGATGTGGTCCAACTCGGGAAGCCACGTGGCATGAAGATGCTCGGACTAGGACCCTTGGGCAGGGCTCAAGCGACGTCTTACAAAACGGTGAAATGTGAAGTAGAATTCCGTCCTGTTACATGCATTTGCGGCCGAATGGGTTAAAGTCGCTGCCGCTTGATTGCATGGATTAATATAAATTGGCACAGAATTAGATAACTAGTTACTTCAAAACTTCTCATCAACATGAAATGTAATCCAAAAGAGAGCGAGGAAACGGGACCATTCAGTACCAAATGTTGAGAACGAGGAATTAAAATGCGTGCTCCTACTCAAGGCCCCTTGCGCACAAAACAGCAAGTTTAGAATGAAGAGGAAGAAAAAACTGAGGCGTGAAAATTGCAAGAAGTATAGTAGGCACGAAAGATAGAAGTCCCGAAAGCCTAAATGTAACCGTGGTAACCTAACAGTGCTGTCGCCAATCCCCATAGTATACATTAATTCCAACCAAACAGTGGAAGCAAGTTCATTATATTGAAAGTTCATTCACACAATCGAACAACCTCATTTGAACAACAGGTACTCTTAATTAAGCCATCCTCACACAATGGAAAATATAACCTCTGGCGCTCCCGAAAGACGACTGGATTTTCCTGAATATAAAAAAGGACCCACACAAGAAAAGACATCACACACCCCTTGCCCCGGCCACGGCTTAGGGAAGCAGCACGCTCATGGAAGTTTCCATCCGCGTCTCTTGCCCTCTACTCCCATCCAGGTCCCCCAGTGAAGTACGACTAAAATTGCATTGCGCGTCACCTTTCCGTAGTCATAAATCGTCAGCTTAAGCCTTTTAAGGCCCCGCTAACACAAACAGTCCGAGAAACAGGCCCTGCATTGAGTTCGAGTACTACGTAACGGCCGTTGACCGCCACTGGAGACCAACTCAGCCAATACCCATACCCAAGTACTCTGCTAATCATAAACTATTCATGTTATGTTGTAAACTGCACAATGATTAGCCTGAGAACGGCTTTCGTTTATACCAAGGACGATTTTTTAAAAGAAATTTTGTAAATTTTTCAGCTGTGTATCTTTCAATTAGATCCTTTCGTGGAGCAACCTTCTCGACCGACGAAAATTCACACAAAAACGAAAACAAGAGGCAAATTAAAAATGAGAACGTTAACAATCCTACAACTGAATAATAAAGATAACGTAACTAAATATGTAGAATTTCTACAGAGAATGTCGAGTTGAATGGAGAAATAGGTTCAAGCACACTAGCACTAGAAAACAAGACGCTAGTTTAAATAGACAGGAAATACCTTCTACATTTGAGTCTGCTACTCCAACACAACGAGCTCATTTAGACATAATAATAAAAAATGAAGCACCAATTATACCTAAGCCTTTCAACCCGTGTCAACTAGGTAGTAAAATTCACGATTCCTTGGACATAGAAAGTAACGTCGATTCCCAGCTTTTTAATTCGTGAGTACACACCTGCGAACAGAAGTAAATTGCAGTAAAAATAATATTAATGAAGAATATGAAAATATTTCAGGAATGTGTCTACGGCCTAATTTGGAAACCGGTCCCTCTTTTATGGAATTCAAGTTCCCTGTACTTCCTACTCGCACGGTATATGGACATATTTCCTGGGTATATTGAGACAGTTCATCTTAAAATAACGTTCAGCGTTTATCCACATCAAAGAAAACTCAAACACTTCTACAAGCTAGGTTACAATGTCTTATTTAAACTATCCTCGGCAAAAAACGGTTAGAAATTTAATGCAAAGACAACAAAGTGATCTTTTTGAGAGCTAAATATTTTGAATTGTGCTAATTTTTTTGCTTTGCATCTACAATTCTTTCTTCTTGGCCACCTATGGGTTCCAACGTCACTGGAGTTTTTAACATTAAATACCGTAGTCAAAGGAGCCAATGACCATTCAAGATAAAACACCAGCAAAACCTACATTCCTATCTGCATACATAATTAAAAACTGCAGACTACACTTTTTTGCAGGACTGAAGAAATCATCATTTTCACACACCAATATCACGGCCCATTTAATTTATAGCCAAGTTCTTTCCTATAAAATTTGATCGCTCATTGTAGACAAAAGGGACATCAGGAAGTTTTCACGGCAGCATAACGTGCAAGACTAAGGGAGGGAACACTCTCTGATGGCAGAGAAATTTGAGCCGACTACATCACACGTTTTGCCGGCTCACAGCACCACGTGGGATGAGCATGTCGTAACCAAGCGTCAGAAGCAAACTCTGGAGACCTAGCAACAACTCGTACTGTGTCCGCTTGAGCACATTCAACATTAGTCAATTTATCGCAGCTGGGTAATGCGATGGTGTTAAATGTCAATTAGATATATTTGCTGAACAAAATTCGTCTCGCAGACATTAATGAAAATAAACACGTGAGGATACTCCAAGCGTATTCGAGCTAAAAAAATCTCGGCACTTGCTAGTTTGAAGGCATAAAAACAGCAATGCATGGAGCTTCGACGTAAGCATTCTGAAATCAAGCAATACCAGGAAAATCTTGCGATCAATAGAGGATAAAGTCACAGAAGTACCACTATACAGGTTGTCATCTCAGAATATCACTTCGACCTTGAATGAGTCTGAGATACTAGAGCCAAGTCGACGACCGGCTTGTACAAGGCGTGATCACTTACAAGAAGTCAGACGACGAACTATTTTTGGCGTCTCTCCATCGACACTAAAATTACATCGGTATATTTTAAGCCGCTCCAAGTTATCAATCCCGACACAGATCAGAAAAACCACTGATGCCTGATTAACGGCTGAGCAGAGGTATCAGAACTCAGACTCCTACTGCGATCTAGCAACTGGGAGGATAAATCTGGAATAATCGCGTGCTCCCTTTTTACAACAATTTTATATTTTATATCTTTAGACAGCATGCATC
Source organism: Orchestia grillus (assembly GCA_014899125.1). Lineage (NCBI taxonomy): Eukaryota > Metazoa > Arthropoda > Malacostraca > Amphipoda > Talitridae > Orchestia > Orchestia grillus. Next base: position 2,812 of record VOMN01016957.1, on the reverse strand, counting down.
GAGATTAGACAGACGTGAAATGACGAATTGTTTAGAAGAAGAAAGAAGTTATTGAACCCAATGCTCAAAAATTTCAAAATAAATCTAGAACAAAATTAAGTTCACGCTTTAAACACGCACATCAATGCGTTCACTTGGGACTTTACACGCTTACTAGTTTGAAACGCGCTATCCCACACAAGAAAGTCAGAAGGTAACATTTCTTTAATTTGTTGTCAGAAGGTAATATTTCCTTAATTTGTTGAATTCGTCGAATAAATTCATGATGCAACGATTCAAAACGAATTAATTCACTGGATACACGTGCACATTTCCCTCGCATTTGGAGAAAAGAACACGAAGGAAAAGATCGTCATCTCGACTACAGAACCAGAACCTGAACCTGAACTGGACGAACTGCGCTGCAAGTTATGATCAAGCCACCGGCTAGCGCAAAACAGGTTGCAAGTTACCATCACCACACGGCAGGTTGCAAGTAACCATTATGAACAACATGCATTCGAAAACATTTAAAAGAAGACTAGTTTATGAGTGCGAGACTCATCAATTGCCAACGCACTAATGATCCGGGCTATGCAAAGAATTATTTTCCTGGTTTGCAGGAAAATATTTATTATTAATCTATTATTTATTATAAATTAACCTATTATTTATAGATTAAATTAACAGTTAGTATAAAGCTCCGTATGCACATGAAATGTGATTCGAAGAGAGCAGAGAGAAGGGACACGCAGTCTGGACTACTGCGAACGGGTAATCGATGCTAAAGTGTGCGTGCTCCCACACGGAATCCCCTCGGCACAGAAACAGCCAAATTTAACTATGAAAATCAAAAGAAGCAGAATGGGCAATGAAGAGAAACCACAGCAGGCCTGCTTATGGCTGAACTAACCTCACACTACCCCTTGGAGACGCCAGTCCCCATAGCATACGAAACGCGAGCAAAACCAACCTCATCCTATTGCCTAGCCTATGGACCTTGACGGGGAAGGAAATAACTAATGCATCAAATGATGGGTGCCAGACGGGTAATGCTGAACCCATGTCTACTGAACACGAGCACATAAAATACTTGTAGGCGGCGTACTTTAACAAACTACAGATCTCTCCGCAAAGCTCGACAATCAAGCTGTCTTCACTTTTAATAAGGTGTTTTAATCAATTTTCTGGCACAAAGAGAGCTAATACAGGTTACAACCTTTAACGCTAGAATAATTACGGATTGTCTTCATATGATCGCGCATCAATGTTGCATCACACAATGCACACATGGACTTCTTTGCGCAAATGAGACCCTCAAAAACTGTGCACAGCTATAGCAAGATACAAAGTTGATCGGGTTTTATTGTAAATAACTTCCCAAGAATTTTTCGAGTCATTACTAATAAGAAATGCCAATTATAAAAAAAATTCGTTAGGTTCAAGACACGGCTCGGTTCACTCGACCATATTATTAAAATTGCAATATCCACATCTTAACCTAGGAAAACGCTACCTTAAATCCTTACTTCACTTACGCAGTGTATAAAGGATTAAGCCCATTTATACTTCTATAGTCGAAAAAGGATCTTTTTGAAATTTGGAAAAGTACAATCGATTGATTCTGTTTTGTCTGACAATTCTGTCATTTTCAGAGTTAAAAGATATACGTACGAGGAAAAAATCAGCAACCTACCTAATCGAGTCATCGAAACACTAAAGTCATGTTTAAAAGCACGCAACGTGGGAGCAGCAAGACCGAGTTAAACTGAAAATGTGATTTGCGCGATCACAGAGAAGTTGAGGTTTCTGTACCTGGTATGTGTACATCGGAACACGGGACCAGTCGGAAGATCCTTATCTGTGATAAGCAACACCAAGCCACTTGCTGACTCACTGCAGGTGAGCCGAAGATAAGAAAAAGACCAAAGTACTAACTTTTGTGCTATTCAAAGGGAGCATTTTTTGTGATAAACGTACTTGAGATATCACTGACCAACTCGCATCAACGATCGCCTGTCGTTTCTCATGTACCGAAAAAGGCGAACAAATTTGAAACTTACGTAGATGATAAGTGGAGAGAGAAGCCAGCGTGGCACATTTAAGCCTCAAAAAGTATGCATTAAATTCATTTTCAAGACCTAACCCAGTTTTGCAATAAATTATGAAAAAAAAATCTACATTTTCACCTGTACTCAGGTTGTCGTAAACACATACGAGAATACTGTCACAATGCGCACTTACAGCGCAGGAGCTTCCCAGTTCCCTCGTTACTGATACACGTTGTGCACTGGACGGTTGAGACTTAGAACATGTAGTATCATAGGCCTACACATAGCGATGGAAATATCTACATAAACTGGGCATGTTCAAATTCAACTCGACTCTAAAGCCATTTTTTGGTGAGAAGGACAGCCAGAACTGTGCTACGAATCTTGTAAGTTCAACTTTCACTCTACAAAGAAAATATCTTGTTCAGTTTGTGCAGTCAAAAAATATCACACGGTATTTCGATACCTTTAGGTATAAGCGCTTTTCTGAACAAGTTGATTTGCCAGATAGGTTGTTTGTTCGTTCGAATCCTTCCTGTTGAAAAATAGGCTATCAAAGGAATTACGGGATTATTATTTGAGCAAAAAAAACTGAGCGTCACAAGCACCCAAAATAACTAGCTTATGGATAACGCTATAAGGCCGAAAATAGCACTAAATTCTTGCGTTGTTAACGACAAAGAAACTGAACTGAAAACTATTCAAGTCCTATGGCGAAAAAAGTTTTTCCCTATGGGTCAGATGTGCTTCAAATTTGGCACACGTATGTAACTCGATAAAAG
>VOMN01016949.1:0-33109 GCA_014899125.1 Orchestia grillus | reverse complement strand
CGCGACGATAACACCAAAGTCTCTAAGGGAGCTTTTTGTAACAGGTTACGAAAATACCACAGATTGTACTGCTATGGGTTCAGTTTCACTCCGATGCCGCAAAAAAACAGCGGAGATCTCTTGTGTCTGTAATCACCCCTTAAATTATACCAAACTGAGGATTTCGAAGCTGAGTCTCGATCCCACTTTCAACGGTGCTTGAGAAAGCCTACGCTCCATCTCTCTATCAGCTTACAGCTTACTTGATGAATGCCAATTTTTTCATTGGTTGAATGCCAATTTTCAACCAAGTTTGGCAGATTCCCTTGAGTTATCGAATCAAGGATATGACAACTTCTTTCAGCCCTTATTTCCTCATGATTTTTAGCAAGCTCATGACGATGAAGCATTTTGAAAGGTCCCTTTCCCAGATCCTTTTCCCCGACTCGATACATCGAAGATTGTTCAAATTGGCTTCTCCAGCCAGTTTTCGGTAAAATCAATGAGGGTTTCGACGTAATTTCTCCCTCGTGTTTTCGACAAGCTGAGGGTTGTACACAGTTCGTTTTTTGCCTCCTTCTTGTCGGTCTGTAGCTAGCCTGTTCCCTCAAACTTCTTGATATTTTCCGCACAGTTGATCGGTTTATCTAAAACTCTTTCACAATAGATAAATTACTCTTGCCTTTGTTCAGCAGCTCAATGACCAAATTTGAATCAGAAACCAAGATGTAAATGAAAAAATTGAACATGAGAACAATAAAACGGAAAATAAAATTATTTCTTTCAAAATTATGTAAAAATTTCATGTGTGAAGCAGATTATAAAGGTTTCATAAAATACTGAAATCTGGTTGCCTTAATTAGGAGTTACACATTTTATCAACAGGACTTCAGTTTGCTTTTTATGAGAAACTAACAGCGTTCTTCTTAAACGGGGCCGTATGATCAATTAATTGATCGACAGATGATTAAGGCATATCCCACATGATTATTGTCAACTCAAGTATAACAAATAAAACGTAAAAGCGAACATTTCCAGCGGATGCCGCATGCGCTGCAGCCCTGGCTACAAGTTCATCGTGACGGAGACCGTGAGGAGCGACAGGGTGTTGCTCGACTGCGACCAGGCCTCGGGTGATCTCTACTTCAGGGACAGGAAATGGACTCCCAGCATGACCGTCTGCCACCGTGAGTGTACTTCATGTTAACCAATGTGTATGTAGTGCATGCTCATCAGTTGAAAGGACTCGGAAGGTGGTATAATGCACGGGGAGTTTTGAATTATACCTGAATTAAATAACTCATTAACTAACTCACGATGAAGAGTTAATATCACTTTATTGGGCAATTTAAACATTGAATTTTTAAGCAATATGTTTAGGTATAAATAAATCTTGACTCTAAAGGTTTTTAATTTATGCGTACGTCAAATTTGTAGCTTCGAAGAAGACATTTGCAAATTATTTCATAGTATTTTTCACCAGGTGTATTCCTTCGAGCAATTCATCTTTCCTTTTCACCCTTTCGACGGTTTTTTTCAATGAACTATTTGAAGAGATCTTCAATTAAGGCGAGCACATGCAGTTTTTTATACAAATTTCACCATATCTGGAGCCGTGCGAGAACGGAAGAGGTAAATTTTTAATAAAATTGTACAGATAACGAATGCCATGCATTTCAATGAACTGCATGCATTTTCTTGATAACAAATTCTGGATGCCTGCAGCCTTGTGCGACGCGACGTGCGAGAACGGAGGCACGTGTGTGGCTCCTAACAAGTGCGCCTGCGCGGGTCCCTTCACTGGCCCCACCTGCGCTGAGGAGCCAATGCTGGGGGACCAGCCCTATGGAGGGTACCAACTCAAGCCCGTGGTAAGCACCACTTGGCTCTTATTAAACAAAACTTTAATTAACTCCTAAGAGTGTCCGTATCGTAGTATATTCCTGTCTAAAACTTCCGGAGGTTGAACTTTGTGTAGTTTTTCTCAAATAAAACTTTAACTAATTTCTAAATGTGTAAGTACCGTAATATATTCTTTCCTAATATTTGCCAAAAGAATGAAAGCATTCTGAAAAGCGTACAATTTTTACATGCAAACGTTTAGCGTACGGTATTAATTAACAAAACTCCGCCAAAATATAAAAATATCTATGGTGCAAGTGAAGCACTTCATTTGTTCCAATATTCCTTCAGTAGTATAAAATTTCATTCAGTAGTATAAAATTTTCTTGAAGACAGTAAAAATTGCGAGTAAATGTGTCTCTCCTTTTCTAACATAGAGCCTTGTGATAGGCATCCAGTTTAATATTCATAATGCTGCACATACAAATAATTTTGCAATTTAATTATTTTTTAGTTCGAGTATTGCATAGTGAGGAGACTATGTTCATATACACAATTTTACCAATAAACTGTAGATACCATAAACAATTTGAACAAAGCAGTGTTCAGTGAAAAAAAATTGTTAGTGTTGTTTGATCTTCCATCAGTGTGAAAGAAAAAGACAGTCTCCCCGCTTGCGGACTTTTATCTCCCTCTGACCTCCGTGGAATGTGTACTAGGCTGGTTCATTTAATCTAATGGGAGAAAAAAAAGTTCATCCGAATTTAAACCGGGGATATTATAGCATCTATGAGCTTTTCACACCGCCTGAAGTGCTCCTTCCGGTACACGCTATTTAACATCCTGTATGTTATTCGTGATGAATCTTCCCGAATTATTCAAAATTTATGCCATTCGTGACAAATTTTTTCGAAGTATTGAAAGATCAAACTTCAATTTCAAAAAAGAAAGAAAACGTTAGAAAAATCCTTCATTCCAAAATCCGTCTCGTATAAAGTATGGTTCACCTCGGTCATTCGAGTACCTTAAAAATAAGTGTGAGCGTCACGGTGAGACTTCCAGTTGTGATTCTTATTTCACTAGCATATCGGAGAGCGCTAGGGGGTGATTAGCACGTTGAATTGAATATTAACCATAAACATTGTATGATTCCTTGTGTATTACTGATAAAGTCAGGGAATTACAGTTTAAAAATACACTGCACAATGAGAGAAATTATTTTAACTTGTTAAGAATTATACAGAATGAGGCCTCGATAATTTCAGTAAGAGTTGTGGTAGAATGAAACTTGAACGGATTTGTAAAGACTACAACCGAGGCCGTAGAGTTGAAGGCATCACGAAGCACCTATATAGAATGAAACAGTGATGTTTTAAAATATAGTTAATTACATTCAACTAGAAATAGTTTTACATCTCTTGATCCCTGCGAAATATTGTGAAACTTTGCTACAGTTTAGTACTGATGCTATTACAGCAGAACTCAGGAAAGGGTTAAAACGTAAATGATTGTGCCCGTGAAAGTAAAAGTGTATACAGGGATAGAAGAGCAGGACAACAAATTCGCAACAGAAAACGACGAGTTCTAACCAGTTATGAGCAAATCACTCAACGAAACCTTTACATTTTGTGACCAGGGTGACAACGAAACCTTTACATTTTGTGACCAGGTTGACAACGAAACCTTTACATTTTGTGACCAGGGTGACAACGAGCGGAGGATTGAATGTGAGCCCGGGACCCGCATGCCGGACGGGTCGACCTCAGTGACCCTGCACCACCGCGACAACAGCTGGTTCTACCCGGACGGCCGTCTGTTGCTCGGGGTAGATCAGGTCACTTGTGAAAAAGGTTAGTGGTTTTGCCGTAAGTTTTCCTTTTTTATATTGCAGTACTTGAACCTAATATGTCACAGCAATTCGTAGAGTACGTAATAGAGCAACTCACGGAGAAAACTAGGTGACGCTTCTGCTAAAATCCTGGACTGAAGTAGAAATATACCTCCGCCTTAGAATATTTCTGACTGATGTATTGATGTAAGTCAGTAGTTGTTGTTGTTGTTGATGGCAGAAATTTAATTACCATAAAATGGGATGGAAGAACAGCGTAGGTTAAATCGGTCATAAATGCTAAAAAATATTTTTAATTTTACAAAACATTTAAGAATTATTTAGATAGGATAGAGATACTATTTGTACTTATTTTCCACTTTTAACCCTATGGTGTCCTCACGTTTGAGTACAATATAGCGTACGTGAAAAATGTGTACGTAGATAAATATATAAAAATCAATAATTTATTTAATTTCTCTCATACGAATACTAAAACCTTGAAACAATGCACTAATGAGAATTAATTTCAGAGATAGAACAACTTTACCATCAATCGTTTTAGTTTCTGCATAAAGCTATTATTTTTAGTTTCGACTCATAGCACCAAGGATTTCGAAGACTCAGACGCAACTTCAATTCCAGACTCAAGTCCTTAAATTTTTTATACATTGACACTAACATCATTTTCGAGATCTATTTTTTAACCCCTAACAAGCATATTCAATTAGATCCTCTTCCTACGATTTGAATCTTTTCAGTCCATTCGAGGTAATGAGTTATTTTCCATATTTCCAAGTACAGAAAACACACGAACTAACCTGAACACGAAAAAATCAAGTTTTGTACAATTCCAGTCTCCGTGACCGGGACACCTGAGAAACCGAACGAGCCGTCCGAGCTTCCCGCCCGGAAGCCTCCCAACCCTCTGACTGCCCGTCAGCCCCACTACGTGCCCAAGCCTCCCAATGTGGATGACCAAACCTCCGAGAGCTCTGCCGCCCCCTCTTGCAACCCACCCTGCCAGAACGGGGGCGAGTGTGTCTTCGAAGATACCTGCAGCTGTCCACGGGGGTACTGGGGCCCCACGTGTACGGTAAACACGTGCACTTACCCCAGGTGAGGAGCTGTTGTGAAATACGTGCACTTACCCCAGGTGAAGAGCTGTAGTGAAATACGTGCATTTACCCCAGATGAAGAGCTGTAGTGAAATACGTGCACTAACCAGGCGTGAGGAGTTGTTGTGATATACGTGCATTTACTCCAAGTGAGGAGCTGGATTCTTGGATTTCTACAGTTTTTTATTCCGGAAGTCGCTACCTCAAAACTTTTTCATTTCAAATCTGAAAATTTTCTAAAAACATTTTCACTGAAACAGATTGATCAATAAAACCATTCTTCAAATCTGTAGGCTGTTCAGAGATTAACAAGCATTGCCCTACTTCTCTTGAATTTTTCTCATAAACACAAGTTAACCTTTAATTACTTTATCCAGTAATTTCAGCATGCATGCAGGTCCATTCCAGCAATCCATTCATTATTTTCACCTCGAAAACTTGATATCACTTCTTCCACGATTGTGTTGTATTACAAGTCGAAACATTCGTATGATTCCTCTAATATTTTTTCGTCGTTCATCACGCACTTTATCGACGCAATAAAGCAGCCAATTTCCCATGATCCCAGGTTCACAAAGGATCTGCACGCATCCCTTGGTGGCACTCTGAAGAGGATGAAGTTCGAGTGTCACCCCGGCTACCACACCCGTCTGGGAAAGGACAGGGTCGTGGTGCTCTGTCTGGGGGGTAATTGGAGGCTCTCCAGCGGCAGGCTGCTGGTTGAAGACGACGTTCTTTGTCTTCCTGACAACTGATTCATTCACAAAATGACTTCATTCTTCCACTTGTACCTTTTTCGTCATGGGCACATAAATGGTTTTTAAAATTAGTTCATAATTCACTTGGTTTAACGTCTCACGTTAAAATTGAGCTTAGACTGAGGAAGCTCTGAAAGACTCAAAAAGTCAGATTGTCATATTCTTAAATTGCGCTCGAATATCTGGAATGGAAAGAAGAGCTTTTCAGTGTACTGTGTTCGCATTATAGTACGAAGTCCGTTTGAGCAAGGTTTGTTTGTATGGAAATTACGAGGTCAGGTTCGTAGTTTAATTCTCAACATCAGAAGCAATATCTCTTCACCAGAATGTTAGAGCCATCAAAATACAACGCTATTCTATACTATCTACTGAAGTCATACCTGGAAGTAAGAGAATTTGCTATAACTTACAGTTCTTGAAAATTTTCGCTACCATGGTAAGCAGAGCATTTAGTAAATCAACAACGACATCTTTAAATAAAAACTATGTCGAATGGAATGAGAACGAAGACAGAACAATGCCAATTTGTAGTAGATGATCGTAAATATATCTTCGTGGATTCCAGAAGGCAATAACGATTGTGGAAAATATTGAATTAAAATGCTCACTACGAACACATTTTCACTTCCTCCGAATATGAAACCTGTATATAGCAATTCAATCTGTTCGTTCGCTCATCTCCTATACTTTTAAAACAATAAGGTATTTTTATTGGTGTCACAGCATCTCCCTTGCGCTACAATGCTATTGTATGAGAAACAAAAGCAGCGAACGAAGATTCTTTCGGAAAAATGAACTTCATAGATGATAGAAAATTGTCATTTTAAGATTAACTCAAGTGGAAAAATCTTTCACAATTTTTCCGAGATCTCCACAGATTTGTTGCAGCAAGGAATTGAGAAACTTCTTTGAAATAGACATGAACATGACTTTAAGATCAGAAATTTGATATTCTGTTCTTCAGGTTCAAGATTTATATGCTCCAAAAAGAGTATGTCATGAATGATACTCCCCTTTTTAGCCACGATGTAACTAAACAGTGAAACAACCTAGTAAGTTTACAACTCTCGACATGCTGCTTTATGTTTTGCATTTATCTACATTCCAAAAAAAGATACCAGAATGTAAAATACGTGACACAAAAGTAAACTTGAACTCGACCGCGCATCACATTAAGACCCTGAACGAATCTGAAAAATACATATAATTAGATGTCTTTGAAGATATCTTCATTTCATCGGCATCGGTCCTACTCAATGAGCCTATGGCCTTTCCTAAATGCTTCCGTTAAGATAGTTTTCTAGCCACCGCAATCATAGAATGCGCAAGCACTCTTCGATTTGTGTCGAATGAAACACGTCCTACCGTCCTACCCTCAGAAATTGGTCACTTAACCAATAACTGGAACACTCTGTCTTAGGAGAAGAAAGTTCCCAGTTGTTTGTTCTAACTTCACTAATGCTTAAACTAAGGTTCATCCATACGAACGAATCAAGTGCCGTTAATGTCATGTAATTTTCGTCGATACTAATATAAAAATAAAACTCTAATATCGATTCCAAACAGTAGACCTTAAGATTTTTGCTCTCCAAGTAGTAGAAGCTGTATAGCAAGAAATAACTAGTAATCTCTTTCTTAAATTATTTCGCGTAAGCAATCAAAACTTCGAACTTAGGGAAAGAAAGACAAGATTAACATGTAAAACTTTCTTTTATTACAAACTACGTTGATCCTCGACACAGATATTTATTTTACGGTCTAAGCAGAGTCTGCTTTGCTAAGAGTCAGCGTTATAGGTTAATTATGAGCACACATCACGAACAAATGATCATGCATTACGCGGGAAGGACACGCTTTCTGATGCCAGCATTTCAGAAAAAATAAAAAGTTTAATTTCCTCGTTCAACCACTAAATGACCTATAGGATCTTATAATCAAGAGTGACGACACAAAATAAAATGAAATGTTTAAAGGAAGTTATAAGTTACAGCAATGCCTACAAATTATTACCCTTGAAAAAAACTTGAAATGTGGCTAAAATCATCGATTGAAACCCTACTTCTCCTTAAAGAAAAGTAAAGTGGCAAATTGATGATTCCGAAGCCCCATAAATACTGAATAGCTTCTGATGCTCGAACTATCAGTACATGAACAGATGCCGAACTAATAGCTATTTGTATAATTCCATTAATATCATTATTATTACCGCCAATTCAATCTCCCTTTCCTCTCGATTAAAACGGTTTGTTGAGTGCAAATCGATAAAGACGTAAGTGGCGTTTTTACCTGATAAAAAAAGGACCGAATATTAGAGTCACAGTTACAACAATCCGCTACGGCATAAGATAGGGCAACTTCGAGACACGAAATCCTGGGACAAAAATCAAAATAAAAAACACTCAAGTTTGACGACAGAAAAAAGTTTAACAATTTCTCGGGCGCGTTCGTTTGAAGGTACAAATTTCCTCAACCCTTTCGCCACGTTGTTCTAATTAAGTACTGCGCTGCGTTGGTGGGAAAATACTAAAACTGTGAAGAGTTATTCGAGATTACAAGCACCATGCGGGTACGCATGATGAAATAATAAGGGACATTGAAGTTTACAGCTTCAATAAGAAAAATTATAGACGCCCATAACAAAAACGGCTAACCCTGAAGTGGGGCGCTAAGAGACCGTCTTTAGGGATGTGAAAGCTCTACATTATTCTGATTAGAGCACACTCACCGTCGCCTTGAAAAAGTTACGAACACCTTTGGGTATCACGTAGGACGTACAGCGTATTCCCTTGAAAATGAAAGTATCAGGAGCATTTCTTTTTGAAAACAGAAATAAATCTTTCTGGAGATAGTTAGTAAAACAATTCACTGTGAAGACCGAGAAATACTTTCAAGTGCATGGACGAGCTGCATTTTGTGATTATCGTCTGACAAGAAGTCAAGTTTGGCTCGTCCATTCCACATAACTGCCAGACTATGCATAGGGGTGAGATGGGATGGTAAAGTAGATCGTAACTCGCTTGGATAAATGCTCTTTTACTTCATATTCACAGGTATTTTTACACATGTTTCCCTTCCGAGAGATATTTTCTCAATAATAAAACTTTCGATGAAAGCTTTTAATATACAACACTCGTGTGCTTTGATCATTTATCTACGATTAATATATCTGAACAGTGTTTGTTAAAGTCTCCGAGATAATCCTATTTTACGAAATATACTCTATAATAGCCGCTGGGAGCTAATATTGCAAGCTAGTGCTCTTTTATCATCTAAGTCTAGAGTTGAAAGACGGAATCAATGTTTATGAGATTAAAGGTTGGTTTAAGGAGCGGATCTTATTTACAAAGTGAATGACATAGATCTTAGGAGTGGCTAGCATTAACATTTATTTTAGCATGCAATTTCATTTCAAGAAAATTTAGCAATTTATCCTAAGGTACGGAAAAGATACGGTGATATCACGATCGGGGTAATGCAAGAATTCAATTTTGTACTTTTTCATAGTTCCATAGTTACAAGAAACTCAGGTCAACGGTAATGATAAGAACCATGTTCTAACACCTAATTAAAGTCCCATCATAAAATAGATACTACATTATTTTTTGCAACCAATGCTTAGGAAATGCTATTTTCAATCGTTGTAAAAATAAGGAATAATTTCTGTCGCACGTAAATTTTACTTCCACTTCAAACCAAGCTCCTGGTGAATAACGTTTGATTTAGCAACAATATTGTTTCAAAATTACTACTCTTTCTGTAGAAATTTCGAAAAGACCACTTAAAGCCAGTATTGACACAATCCAAGGTTGAATTCAAGCAGTAAACACTATTGGTGGTTTTCAACTATTTTCACTCTCTCTATTTACAGGGTTTTACAAGGAGGAATGGTGTCATTTGATGCGGAGCATGAAGACGATGGTGGAATATACACACTTAAATAGAACATGAAGACAAGAGTGAAAAGTCAAAGAGCCTATATAAGTTTAATTTTTACCTAAATGTGAGAGGTTCTCGTTTCCCATCATAGTAAATGACATCACTGTTCTCAGAATCTTTACTGTTGAATCAAAAGTGACACATTGTGACATTGAAAACTGATTTCTCTAGCGTATGCATCTCTATATAGTGTAATGAAGGCAATGTGTAAGGCCTTCAGTCAATTTTTCAATACAGGAGACAACCTCGCTGAACCCCAGTTCGGAACCTAGAAAGTTCGTTCTGTAGACTGCGCTCAGCAAAGTTTCGTAAGCCATCCGATCTCAAAATAATTTTTTTGCATAGCCTAATTCATGAAAAAAAATTATCAATCCGTTACAATGTATTCGACATGGAATAAAAATTAAGCTCAGGACCATTATCTCCACAGTACGATTTGAATGAAACAACACAAACTCTTTCCAGACGACGCAAACGGGCTCGAGGTTCCGTTTCCTGCTATAGCTGAGCTTCTTTCAATAAACGCCAGACACAGGGAGAACTTGACTTATGTGTAGAATAATCTTTGAGTTCACAGAAGTCAGTTTTGCTCATGTTCTATTTTCACATGTGAGGCTTAAGACCTTGTAACGAAGTTGCGTCTACGTATAGCGGTGAGACGAATATATATTTATATATATATAATGGTAGTACCATTCATGCATCACGAGACAGCCAGGACAGACGAGCGATAGAGGGACTATACAGCGGTTGATAAGAATTCGTTAGTAGAAGTTAAATTATGTTTCTATACATCTTTCTACATGGATATTTATAAATCTCTATCCACCAACAAGTTCCAAAAAACTTGCCGTTCTTTAAAGTAAAAGAATATCAATGCTGACCTCGATGTTTCATTGATAAAGTATGGTAAATCTATTCCAGGTAGGGCATAATAAAATAATGGAGAACTGCTTCGATAACAAACGATGAAGCCGCACGTATTGTGTTCACGTGATCTCAGGGACTAAGTAAACTTAAGCTCTTCTGTGATTGTATCTCTCAAGGCATGGTTCTTGCAAATAGAGTTTATAATTTTTCTTGGGTTGTCGAATAAAGCTTCCTCATATTCTTGTTTCATTTTATAAACAGTGGTAGCTTCCAAAACTTGAGCTATCCAAACTTCTTTTTGCTGACTTTGATTAAGTAGAGAACAAGTGCCCGTTGTTAAATAACTCAAGACACTTTCTGGAAAATAATTTGAAATCCTTCCGCAAATTTACATCGGTAATGTTTGTACCACAAGTCAAAATATGAATTTGTTGCATGAGCTCGAACTTCCCGAGTTTCAAGTTAGAAATACATCACGAAATCCGACACTTCGTTCAGCACTAGTTTCCTCCACCTTATTAAGGGCCACATGAATAAATGGATACTGTGGAGGGGCGATGAAACGCGTCAAAATTTTTAAATTCACGTCCGTATCGTACAACTCTTTTTCTGCCACCAGTTTCTTTTCTAAAATTAGCACAAAATAAAAGAAAATGCATTGAAAACTGTACTATTTCAAAATAACCCTACTTCAGTGAAGTTAGGTTTGAAGAAAAATTTTACGCGAGTTTATCCTAAAATTTCATGAAGTACATTCTTCTTTAAACAAAAATACGATTCACTCATTAAAAAATCGTGAACTAAATTATTACCTTAGTTTTCTTCTAGGCATTCGTGTACAGTATCCCTTGCTTCACAGACGTCGCTACGTCAAAAGCAGCTCTAGAAGAATTTTGTGATCACGTTTCCATCAGTTATCAGCACCTCACAACCACGAAGAGCAGCATTTTATGATCATGTTTCCATCAGTCACCAGCATCTCACAACTACGAAGAGCAGCATTTTATGATCATGTTTCCATCAGTCACCAGCACCTCACAACTGCGAAGAGCAGCTTTATAGCCTCAACTTGCAGGAGTCAAGTAAACCGTCGAACTTAGTCAGCCAATGTCGATGTTACTTGAAGAATTCGAAATAAACTGACAATATTAATTGAATAGAGTTAAATCTTTGTCAGTTTCCAACACACAGTACGAGTATCACTGGATATTCAGAGGGTAGTTGCTAGTCCTGTAATAATACTGTTCATGAACAAGGCTCAAGAATTGACCAAATCACATTATCACTTCTCATAGCTCTCACCCAGGACAGCGTCGTTTGCTGATCTAATCAAATCATTAGCCTGATCCAAGAGCTTAGGAAAAAATTTAAGAATTCATACGAATTCGAAGAGTAACGAGGAAAATTAGTGAATTTTTCATGCCATCAGGGACCCCTCCAAGAACAAGACCGAGCATAGCTCTCGAGTATATAAGAGCGGCAGCTACTAAAATCAATTCAATGCAAAACGAGCAGGCTTGTGTGCAAACGGTTGTAATATTCTGGAAGAATTTCACACTCTCGACGGCACGTATATCAAAGTCTCGCTGACGGTTTAAGCCCGGCGATTCCTTTTCTTCCCGTCGGCAAAAATTAAGGCCAAAATTTTTGTCAGTTACCACGCGCAAGTTTGACTCCCCTGCCAATTCCAAAATAGCGTACGTCAGTGCAATAATCATTTTATTTCAAAGGTTGTGCTCCACGTAAGGTTTGCATGTATCAGGCCCGCTGGACATCTCTGTTCGATAGAATCTTGCGTGTGTTACGTTCATCATTATTGAGGTAAGGCGTAAATTATCTCAATCATTTCTGACTTGAAAAAAAAATCGGCAACCAGTAAACATTGTATGGCGCAAAATATTTTTAATTGAACCTAAATGAAAATACAGAACGAAACAAGCTTAACATTCACGAAAAAATTGAAACTGAAAAAACTTTTATGGGGAAAACAATGAAACGATAAAAAAATATTACTGGTAGTTATTTAATTATTGAGTCCATACGATACAGCGCACTTGTTCACTTAACAAAATGTGAAATAACAAAGATGATAAACGCTGCGAAAATGACCACCAGAAGAAAACATAACAAAAGCTGAACAACGTGAACGAAAACCGAAGATACATGAGACAATGAAGAAATACGAAATTAAGATGACAATGAAGAATAAATACAAAAAAACGTTCTAAGTTACTTCGTAATCTGCTACAAAGTCGTGAATATTTTAAGTCAAATTACACACGCTAAAAATGAATACAAAACTGATAATAGTATGGTTTTAAAAGGAAATTACCCAGGTATTACATCCTTTTTGTGAGTTAAAAGTAGACCGTAAGGCATAAGCCGAATAAAACATTCCGTGCTACAAAAAACGAAATGCGAAACTAATATAAGCATAGGTCCAGACACGAATTATGCAAAGAAGCGTTAACTCAACTGACTTTAGAGAGAGCAAAGTTAACGAAATAAACCCTGAACAATGGAGTCAACTGATGATGCTTCTGCAGATTGACCGAGATGTAGTCTCGGCCTGGATGAGCCTAAGAATAAGTGAACGCAACACTACGATGAATTTAAAGTGACATGGCTATGTACAGATGACACAAAAAGGTCCTCGAAGCGGGAAGTAGGACGCTGCGGGCGACGTTGTATTAATTTAAGTCGATCATTACAATAACGCGGCTCCTCCCATACGACGCTGGGCATTTCTAATTCGCTAATTCCGGACAAGGAACCAAAGCAACTACGAATTCTTTTGTACGTTGCATGACATTCCTGAATTTTCTTCTAGTTTACACCATTTTGATAACGGATGAACTAGAAACGATGTCTTTTCTAAGATTTTAGAAAGGAAATGTCACGTTGCTCGAGAGCAGGAAATGTATGGAAAAACGACTTGACCAGCTTTACATGGAAGAGCTCAACACACAAGACTATAGTTAAATGAAAGACTAATAAACTAAACGTAAGTATTCCGGCTACATATAAGCATCATCCAAACCAACGCAAGACAAAAGAAAGAGAACGAAACATCGCAACAAACGATAAGGATAGATAATGAGAGGATGACGGTGATGGTCATCCACAAGTAAACCATATCCACGTACAGTTTTCATGTAGTCTATCTTGAAACAGGAAGTCCACAGAATATCAAAATAACGTACACTTCGGTAGAACAAACTCCGACTTTCGGCGCGACACTAACTAACTGTATTGTACGAAAGTTACCTCACTCACTAAAAACAGTACAAAGCAAGAAAACACCTAGAGAAAGAAATATAATCATGCGATTATAATTACCGTTAGCTACGAAACTCAACAAACCGACCTGATTAAGACACCGAAAAATGTAACGAAAGAAGGGGTCCTCCTCCACAATCAGATCCGGAAGCAGTATTCTACGAGTCTTGTCTTACCAACTCGTGCACTACAGAAGGGTTAACAGTAATGCAGCGGCCCAATGAACCTGAAGAATCGAAACGAGAAGAAAACGCCGTCGGCGCATTAAACCTCGAACACCTATTACTTGAACATGATACTTCAACTTAGGAACACTGTTATTATTAATTACTCTAGATATGATAAGGCTTGAATGTTTTATTTCCAGCGACCAATGGTTGATCGGTCACTCAAATTAAACTCAGGTCATTTTAGTAGGTGCTGTAACTTCATAGTATTTAACACATGACAGATGTTTCCTACCATGTAAGAATAAATGAGAAGTATACTTTAAATGTGAAGGTGCACACAATGTTTTCAATTATTTCGAAGGACATCCGGCGCCGAAAAACATCCTGCGAACGATTTGAGCCAAAACCGATGAATTCCAAGCCACAACGACCTGACTAATGGGAAGCAAAGGCTAGAAGTCAACTATGTACTACGACCACGATAAATCAGCACGGATGAGAGCCATACAACATGTGGCCCTCCTTGGCTAACAGTTCAATTTCCATCGTACAGAGATAATTCAAAACGAAAGCATGCTCGCAAATGCAGCTCTTCAAGGAAATTTTATTCAAAAATCGAAATGAAGAACTGCGAACATTTTCTTGCGAAACTCTTACTGTTCACAGCGAAGTTCAGCAAGCATTTAGAAATTTCAATTCAATTCGGGTAGGTGAAACTCTTTGAGAGATCTTTACGTCCGTAACCGTCAACACAGCATTTCAACTTTAGCGTGGGCAATTCATAATCCAGAAATACTGTAGCACCTACCGTACCAAAATTTAAAACAATTTTACAAAGGCACGCTCATATGTTCTATTGCTCAATCTTAAAACGTAAACAACGTAAGGCCGAGTACAAATAAAAACCCGGCTCTTGTGTACACCCAGTGATGAACTCCTTTAACCCACCTCCTAATCTGCCAGAGTTGTTAGCGATGAACTCGAATATAGATGAATGTCCTCTGGCAACATTCATCGATGCAACCGACCTGATTAGTGGCGGTCGTACAGGGTTTGCATTTAGATCAGGTTATACATAATGAAAATTTAAGCTTCAAACTAACCACTTTTCGAAAGAATGTGAAATCCTACCCACAAATTGGTCAAGGAAGCCGTACTGGAGAAAATCTAGGACACAATGTGATGTAACTAAGAGGAAACTAAAGGCTGAAAGCACTTGGTACTTGTGTTGGAGCAACATTTGTGGAACTTATATATTCACTCGAAGAACATTCTAATATTTGCTTGTTGAACCGTTGACATACCTGTGACGTCTAAAAGAATACGCGATGTTTTACCATTTAAGTGTACAATATCAGAGTACAATATAAATGTGCAATTTAAGTATCTGGGTAAAAAACTCAACTATTGACGAGTAAAGCCTAACGTCGCCATTGAATTAAGATATTTCAGATCAGATATCACTCTCGTCAAAAATAATCTCTCGACTCCAAGTATGGCAAAAATATTGCGAAGGATTACTGCCTAAGATCTTCAGTTCAACGAATAACGCGAGTTTCTTTCATAGACGAATAGTACGTCGACACAGCTGATATAAGATAAAAAGTCCTGGTATTTCATAGACTCCAGAGGAGAAGGAAAATTTAAAATAGTTGTGAACACAACGCGTGCAGCTTTCACTTTACCATAAGCCTGGCACCTTTGATGAAAACAACAGAAAATAAGCGTGAAGGCAACTACGACTTCATCGAAAACACCCACATACAAATTAAATCCAAATAATATAAAAGACAAACACTTCATATGCGTAGCCAAAAGATAAAAATTCGTACGATTCTACAAGCAATTTTTCAAAAAAAATACGTTCCGCCAAATGCACTTAAGACAACCCAAACGTATAACAAAAACTCACAGAGAAATCAGATGAAATATAAAACAAGACAAGTTTACAGGTCGCACACAAGCAAAATAAAATGTCACCGTATTGAATATACTAGAGCACTCTACGACATACCCCAGACGTGCCGGCGGTAACAAGATAAAGTTAAGCTTTTTACAGGAAGTAGTTATATAATTGCTAGGACGCTTTACCGAATTTCTCTAGGCGCAATAGGTGATTTATTACTGGAATAAGAATTAATCCTTTCATCGTAGTGGTTTTTAAATTTCCTCCGGACTTTTCCTTCACATCCTAGCCAAATGCTGTTCTTCACTTCGTGCGGGAAGGCGATGTTCCACAATTGTAGCTGAAGATGTAAACTCGCTGAGTAACATGCTATATGAGCGGTTCAAAGAAGAAGTAGGTCGAAAAATGCAGAGCGTACGCGTTCATTTCACAGAGGTACCGGGAAACACAGGAGTAATTGTTAAGAAAACACTAAGAAGAGCCTGTGATAAGTAACAATTCCACAACAGCACCGCACACAAAAGCCTGGGGTGTCAGCACCGACGAAAAAGAGACACTTGGCGCAGAGACAAAACTAACGCGGCAGTTTTTCAGCTCTTTCGTCGAGATCTTTTGACGCTCCACATCATCCCAAGCACCTTCGAAGTTACTTCTAGCAAAATTTTCATTTTAAACGGTATCCTTCAGCTACAGAACACAGGGAACAAAATGAAATAAAAAACAGTGCAAACGCTGCTTGAAGAAGAAAATGAACTTCGCTAATGCTGGTCAGTAGAAAAAAAATATTTCAAATCACCTGTATTGAAAACGAAACCTATACCTGCAGACAAACGAAAACGTTGACAAATACGAAGTGCGCTGAGGTTTGAACTAGAGGAACAAAAAACGAACAACATAAATCTGAGCTTCATAAGCACGCTTCCGATAGAGCAGCGAAGAATTCACAAAAGCCATATGTTGTCTTAGAGATACTTCGGAGAAAAGCAACGAGGAACATGAATACTTTGTCAGCACCAGAGCTTCAGATGATGCAACAAAAACTAGCATTGGCAGCCTCCAATCATACCGTTCAAGAATACTTCATACATGCAAAAGGTCGTACGTAGATAGTGAGTGAGTGAAATACAATAGAGATGGACAGATGCACGGACACTATTCCAACACGAGCTATGTACAACACGGAGGTCAGCGCATAGCACTGTGGCTTCCAAAATATAGTAGAACTGTACAAGCGGAGGCTCGATCTTTCAATCAAGCGTTCTCCCTAGAATATCATAAAATGCCTCGCTTCAAAACCGTCCACCTCGTCAAGCCAAGCTTCAGTGAAAATAAATTGGGAGCTGCAGTCGCCCACACCTCAGGTGACTTTTTAGAACTCAAAACTGATGGGTTTTGAACTGTTAGTACAGATTTTTAACTAAATGGATCATATAAAAAAACCCTCATGGGAATTATTTATTCATATATCAAATCGCATTCCACTTCTCAAATTTCATGAGGAACTCGAATTTTCTCGATTCTTAAAGTTGACACAACCGGACTGTAAAAAAGCGAATTTTACAGAACCTCTGTCCAAAAATCCGGTTTGTTGATCGAAATTCTCAGCTCAATTAAGACCGAATCTCTTTCGGGACTATTAGTGGAAGCTTACACAAATTGCACATCAAATATTTCCGCCTAAGAAAACCTTTAAAATAAATCATGATAAAAAATTCTCAAAAATTGGCTTTTCCCCTTCCAAAACTCGGACGTGGAACTTTCAGCGAATGACATTCAACAATTCCGTTGACGACCTGTTATATTTCAAGCCAATAGTGCCATTTCACCTCTAGCACAACGTTTTGCGATTCAAATAAAACATTCTTCAGCATTGGGCATACAAGCAATACACCTCGTCAAATCGAAGACCAAAACAGTCCTCAGACACCCACTACGGCATCTGTGAATCAATGCAGCCAAATCAGAAAAACTCCCATCACCCCCGCAAGCAAGAAAAAGATGTCAAAATAATGAAAGAATCCCTATTACCCTTTCTCTATAATTCTAAACATCACAGATTGATCGAAAACTTTCCGACAGAAAATCTTCAACGGCTGGGAACAAAGAGCTTCGCTCACACCCGAAAAATGCAGCCGGAGTTATTATCACACAAGAGACTCGCAAATCTAAAGCCTCGTCCTGCCAGCTCGTCAGCAGACTCAGCAACTCCGTCGCAAGGGCAACACGGGACCACCTCTACACCGTGTTCGCCGTGTTCGAGATAGTTCACAGAACTAGGGATGCTAATTATCGACGAACAGTTGGTATGCGCCAGTTCCGGTAGATATAAGCTCAAATAAGTTGTAGGTTCAAGTAGCAGAGCTTTCATCGAAATTGTAACGAAGTCGTGCGTCGTTTACCTCAAACTATATGTCATCAAAAACCGAATAGTTTCAGCGCTCGTGAAAAATACGTGAGCTCACAATGCAAACTGAACGAAGAAGGCGAAAAAGAAAGCGTGGGTATTTCATCAAGGCTAACAGCGCATCACCACCGCCACAACAGGAGTTAAGGAGAGTTGAAGGATTTATTAATGAAATATAATCAACCACACCCAAAGTAACGAATGTAATACAATGGCTTGAAATTTCGTAGGGTATTAAGTGCGCTACCGTTAGGTCTGTCGGATGGTAGAACATTACAGACAATACTGACAAGAGCTGACTGAGATCTTCCCAGACGGTGGATACTCACCATGATCAAGTATGCATTCTTAGATGCATTTTTCAAACAAATACGCTCTTCGAATGAGTTTCTATTGAATAAATATAATTATTCAATTCAATGTTTATATTTCATCAACTATTAATACAAAATACTCATCATTTCATTGCTAAAATATTTAACATTTTTGTTACCAACTTAAAACCAGTAATTTTGAACATGACTTCAAAAAAGTGCGGTTACATGCTTATTAGATTTCACCACAAAGAATTCTTCGCTACCAATGCACTAACGACAGTTGAGTGAGACAGGCAGCGCGACAATATAGATGAGCTTGTTACCTTAACAGGACGACGCTGTGGCGAGACGTAAAGATCAAACAAATCGTATGCCAAGTTAATTTCCTCGTAGAAAACGCAGATGGAAGTTTGACAAAATCCAAGTCGTTTTTGAAGGAAAATAATTTACTTAGTAGAGCTTTTAAATTTACCCCACAACGTTAAGCGTCTTATTATGAATTGATCGAAGTCACGCTCATTCTTTAGAATGCCACAACACAAAATGAACTGTTAGCAAGGCTGACAAATCATGTCGACAGCGGTCACCGTAGGTTAGGCCAAACCGTGAAAGAACTCTTACATACTGCATGTTTTCGAGGAAATAATTATAAACAGTAATGATGATGCCTGCAGAATTTAGGATGAGCGGGTTGCGATGTCGAGTTAAGCTCCGTTGTGACGGTCCTCCGACTCTCAGTCCCAACCGTTGTCTTTGATCATGTGGGCCAGTTCGATGATGTACTTGCCTTCCTTGTACTTTTGGCTGTTCTCGAACGCGTGTTCCTGAAAAGAATAACGATGAAACTGAGGTATATTTACTTAATTATATCAGCTTGTGCTTTTGGCTGTTCTCGAACGCGCGTTCCTGAAAAGAATAACGATGAAACTGAGGTATATTTACTTTATATCAGTTGGTCACCTAAATGATACGATGATTCTGTATCCCGTTTCAAGGGGCTAAGTACGGTCGAATATCAACGAAAATTCAGATGTAAAATGCTCTTCATTGTATTGATAAGCCGTCCATTGACATACAACCTAAATTATGAAGTGAATAACCTATTACGTACGAGAGTTACGATACCGAAAATTCCAGACTGTATTGAGTGCATATTTACGGAACGATTGAATTAATGTTCAAAATGCAAAGCAAATAAATTATACATGAATGAGTTAAGGATTGACGCAAAGGTATGGCTGATAGGACATAGAGATTAGTACACAAGTAATGAGCCTGTTCAATTATTAATCCCAAGAACAACTACTAAGAAAATATTATGATTTCAAATTAACCTAAAATATCTGAAGAGACAAACGAAAATTCTATTCACATATAAATTACGAAAAAGCACTCAAAATTCTCATACCACGTCGCAAAGACCCCTCAATGTACCCAGATATTTGAGTGCTCTTCAAATCACAGGAGCCTCTGAACGAATAAATATAATTGTTCGACCTAAATCCAACTAATTTGGTCTTAAATCAGGAAATACAGTGAAAACAAATTATGCAACGTCAAGGATCATACAGAGACAAGAGAAACCAGTGATAGTGTATACCGAGTTCCATGTACTTCTTGTGACTAGTTTTTTTGGGGGGAAACTACTCGCGATGTATGAACACGACTATATGAACATAAAAATTACGTATCATAAAATTAACCCAATCCATCAATTAACCAACACGTCCGAAAAATGGGGAACGGCATGAAGAAGCATCAGGTAGAAATTTTAACCAAATGCAACAAAGTAAACGAAAGAAAATTTCTCGAAGACAGTTGCACTCTAGCAACCTGTTATTCAGTCCCACTGTCAAATATGAAGCCTACAACCCTGATTAAATTAATAATTTACAGTGTGAAATAAAATTTCCTACACCATAAATACGCCAATTCCTTTAGATGTTTAGTTTCAAAATTGAACGCTTAGGGAACGAGCTCTGTGATAGCACTCAAAAGCTCGGTCAATTCAATAAAGTTCGGAAGACTTCTAAATTAATTTTTTTCACGTTAATTAAGCTGTATAAATATCTCATCGATGACTTCTGCGAGTATTCGAGCAAAAATGTGCAGTACCAATGATGCAGTCGCCTATTACTCAGTCCCCTAAGGGGCATTGGCGGTAGGGTTAGGTTAGTTTGGTTTGTCAATTCTATGATAGATGAGGGGACCCTGTTAGGTTACCTCAGCTGTAGATAGATCTGCGTGACTTTTGGCTTTCGTTCATCTATGCTTCATTCCATTTACATGCCTTCTTCGTTGATAATTCTTTATCTTTTCTTCTTCTTTCACCTTAACTTACTGTTACTATGCGTAAGGAATACAGTGTTGGAACACTCCTTGTGCATAGACACCTAGTTTTCCAAAGTGCATACTAAATGGTCCATTCTCTTTCGGTGCCAGACAGTCTGAGTTACTAAAGCGCTGATATCCTGAATAATAATAATGCTACTACTACTATATTACTTTACTAATACGCATGCAAAAAGGTTCAATGCTCAATTTCTGAAAGATTCGTCATTTTAATTCATGTGAAGATCGGAATCAGCGTTAAGTTTACCTTTCAAGTATTTTCAGGAAGAGAAATGAAATCTAAACGGTCAAGACAGGTCACCAAAATGTGATATAAATCGCTGGGCAAAAATGATCCTCTGCATAGCCATTGCTTCGCTTCTTGCATGAGCCGTAGCTCCATCTTGCTAGAACAGCATTCAAACTTTTTCACCTCGCCTACATCGTTTCAAATTTACTAATTTTTTTTTGTTTTCATAGGTCTTTTAATCATTTTTAAAAGGCCACACTACTTAATCAGTATCATGCAATACTGGCAAGTATGACACATACTTCACTAAGACACTAGAGAAAATATGCTCGAAAAAACTAATTAGTCTCATCAGTCAGGAAAAGAAGAAAAAATTTCGAAAACACTCCAAGAAAAACACGTCTTGCGTCTAGATACGCCGCTCATAGCATAGGGCAAATCAATGTTACAAATGGTTTCCTACCATTTCATTCTATGACTTTCGTGTAGCGTCTCGGCTAATTTAGGTATATGCAAAGTTAATTACGTCTACTAATTCTGTTCAACAATTGAACAGGTCAGTTTAAAGTATGCAACGGCAAAAAATAAGTTATCATTTAAGAGCGATGAGTTTAAAACCCCATTATTTCTCAATAATATTGACGATAAAAATTATATCAACATTCCTACTACAAACAACTTCCTTCCGTATCATGAATTAATTTAAACATCAAAGACATTCACTAAGTACCTATATTATTATCTATTTACAGCAATACAATCGAAGACTCATCAAACAGCCACAACGAAAATTCCAGGCATCCCACAAACAAATTTCAGGGCAGGTATGCAGTACATTTTCGTGCTCTTTGTAAAACCGCTGCCCTTAGCCTGAAATTCATCGCCTTTCTACACCAAGAAGCAAGTGTCGCTCCGTACTGTAGGTGTGCTTTAAGTTGATGCTAAAAAATAGCGCACCGTCAGAGCTCATACACTTCAGAAGGCATACTGCATAAATTTAAAAATCTGAAGACATGATTGAGAATCAACTTAGCATCGTGAATGGTGTAACACCACATAACGGACAGTGAACCTTCAAGGAATTCCGGAAATTGCACAGCAAAATGAAGAATGGGAGAAGAAAGCAAGAAATCAAGAGTAAGGAGAGACTTCGAATGAGAAGAGGAAAATAAAGAATAAAACAATTAATTAGAGATTCGAGAGTAAAACGGTGATACGATGCTAGAAGGAATTTACTACAGAAGACACCTGCGTCAGAGTGCAATAGAACACTTCACCCCCATCTCTTGACGGAAGCAACCTACGTGCAACCTAAGTGAAGCCTGAAACGAAAATAACAGATTCTAGAAACAAGCAAAATAGCCTCGTCAATGGCCATAAAGTATCTCGACCCATACTTCCGCAACACGCCAGGCCACATAAGCGCGTCCCTTCTACACCCCACAAGCCATAAAATTTAGTACCTAACGAAACACCAAACTACCGAGAAACTTAGAATAGGAGTCACCACGTTTTAGAAGACACAGACTTCATGACGCAGACAGTTTAACAGAGTGTTCTTAGGAAGCAAATACCGCGGACGGTATCCTCGCGGGTGTGTAGAGCGCACTCACGTATTTCCAGCCGAGTGTGTTCTCGCAGCACTTGCAGTAAATGTCGGCGACAGCGTGAAGGCCGGTGAGCAGCACGCGTTCTTCCGCGGGTCCGCAGCCCACGTTGACCCTGAGGCCATAGGACCACCGTCAGTGACGATAGAAGTCATTCTAAGTGCTGGAGGTAAATCATACTAAGCCCTCATAATGTAAGTCATACAAAGTCCTGGTGATGTAGGTCATGCAAAGTCCTGGTGATGTAGGTCATGCAAAGTCCTAGTGATGTAGGTCATGCAGAGTCCTGATGATGTAAGTCATACAAAGCCCTGATGATGCAAGTCATACAAAGCCCTAATGATGTAAGTCATACAAAGCCCTGATGATGTAAGTTATACAAAGCCCTGATGATGTAAGCCATACAAAGTCCTGATGGTGTAGCTAAGTTATGCAAAGTGCTCCCGATGATGATTCCGGAGCTGTCAATTTCCAATGATGATCTTAGCCATGAAGCCCAAATGATATGAACCATAAAGTCCCTGTGATGACATATTGCACTAAGTACAGATGATCAAACTAATGTAGTTCTCACAAACGCCAACAAGGTGCACCTCCTGCATTTCAGTCTGCTTTAGATTCAGCAGGTAAATAGTTTGCTTTATGTAAACTTTTCCATGTGACAATTGGTTACTTGTGAGTTAGGAGAAGGTCATTTTGGTTCAAAATTAACAAGTTTACTCACAAGGATAGAAAACCCTACAGTCAACGGTTTTTACCAGCGGTTATGCTGAGTCGTTGAACACTTAAAGAAATACTAGGACATACAAAAATTCGAATAAGGCTTCGAATTCTCTTTTCCTACGCAAATCTGTTTTATGACAATAGCTATACATTGTCACTGTTTCCAAGTCTTCTGTAATTCAGTACAATCACAACCAACAAAACTTCATCTTTTCCTTCCTCCACACTGAAATATAAGTTCAAATGGCTTAAACTGCCCTAATGGCAGGGTTAAGGTGTCTTAATTAATGCATCGTACAAGTATACACATTCTGCACCATAAATATATCCACACAACAAAACCGTTAAAAAAATTGTTCTTACGATCCCTGCACCTCGGTGGTTACATCGTGACCATCATGGCAATCAACATGAAAAGTTTGATGCCACAATTTGTTAGTGAGGGCCTATTTCTAGTCACAAAAGCTGAATATCAAAACATCAAACATTTCATTTGTGAAATAAATTCATTTGGTCAAGAACTTTATCAGTTTCATGATAGGGTTTTTGATTACAATCATAGATCTGAACAAGGGTGAAAATTTTACGAACAGCTGCCAAATAAATTTCGAGGTTAATAGAAATGTACTTACACGGAATTAAAAAGGTATGCTCGTCCTTGGCTTCCTTGGAAGGACTGCGGAACAGAAACATTGACGTTAGTAACTGAAGAATTCCAGTAATCGAAGAGCGGTAATTTACTTAGCAGCAGGTATACGGTCTGACACGTGTCGAAAAAAGTTCCGCCGTACATCTATTCCCCGACTGTATTTTGTTCTCTTCCGGAAAGTTCTCGCGACAACAGAAGTAGAGAAGGAAATCCCGAAAAATGTGTAATCATGTACATCGATTTACAGAGGAAACTTCTGAGCACACTTCTAGAGAACCTTTGAAAGTTCAGAAGATTAATTCAAATAATATTTATCATCGGTACTAATAATACAAAAAATATAAACAATTTTAGTGTACAATTCGTAAGGTACATGCGGATCTCATAGAGAAACTTGGATTACTTAATTATTTTCTGAAATTCATTTTCAACAAAAAAAATGGGATACCGCATGCAAAAAACAGGATTCATTTTATAGCAAATCGCCTCACGATGATGAAGAAATCCTACAGAAGCACGGGACAAGAATATAGACTTTCAGCTAACTGAATTAGAACTAAACACAAGTAGACTTCGAGAGGCTATTGCATACATATCAGTAAGCATGGCACGCAATGATAAAGCAAAATTCATTACACCTCCGTTCAAAATGCCTCAATTCACGCGACACTAAATCAAATGTTGAACAAAAATCCAACAGCAAGTGTGACCACTAGCAGCCATACATTCACGTTCGAATTATATGAATCCTGTTCAAATTTTGAAATCAACGAAAAATTGCAATTTAGCATTGCACTATAACTTACAACCAAGCGTTAGTACTTCTTTGACTCAATAAAAATATAATCTATATCTTATTTTGTAGTTAGACGAGCAAGATTTTTCTTAATGTAACCGGCAATTCATAGGTACCCAGACCAACTGAATACAAGTACTCTGATTAGCTGAACAGTGGTACCCTGGCCAGCAGTATACAAGCACCCTGGCCAGGGGTGTCTGTATGCTGCTATTACACGTATGTATGCTGCTATATAGGCGCCCTGGCCTGTATAACATTGTCAACATGGCCAGCAGTAAGTACACAGGCACCCTGGCAGCTGAACATTAGTACCCTGATCAGCAGTACCTACAAGTATACAGACACCCTGCTCACGCTTTTCATACCTTTGAGATGAGCTCGTCATGGTTGGCGAGGTGCGCCCGGCAGTGTATGCAGGAATAAGTGCGATGACACGAGGGCAGGTACGCCTGTGGACACAACACGTGTTAATTAAAGCGAACTGAACCACGTCCTTCGTGCACGTGCATATTAAGTCGGCAAAATTACTTCCCTAACCAGCGGTACACTACAACATGATGACTACACCAATGTAGTAAATTACGTGCGTCATGTACATGGAGATTTCGAGTAAAGTTTAATGGAGTCGTTAATTCGCAAGCTGAAACAAGCATCGAAGACTCATGGCGATATTATTCGCGTCAGTGTGAACTGCAATGGCATCCACAGCTATGGATGTAAGAAGAAATAGGAAAACCACCAGGAAACCATAAAATGACATTAAAATCAGTCTTGATTATGAGTATTATCATGAGACGCTCCATAGAAGTCTACTAAGACATCGTAAATGTACATATGTATGTGCTTAGGCTGCAGAACTTTGCAAAAATAAGACAGAAATACAGAAGAAAACAGATACGTAGAGTGTATCAGCTACCCGTGTGACTTACGCGAGTACCATTGCTGATTTTAAAACGAACCCCAATCCAAAAACAGAGAATTAAAAACGCTTAGTAACTGAAGAATACTTGAGAGCCGTTCAGAAGAATAGCCTTTGCATAATCTCGGCCCGCTGAAGCGAAGGAGCAATTGCGCATGTTTGAAGAAAACTATTATTTATTCCCGTCCATGAGACCTGTCAAAACAGGCACCCTAAATTACGAGGAGATGAAGACCTACTTTGTATTTCATGAAAGCCGAAATAACTTCGTTAGGAAATTAATCCAACCAAAACCCACACGACAACGAATACAAGACCTAAAATGAAACGCACCAATTCAGGGATGACTTGACACATTCCTGTCTGAATTCGCGTAAATGATTCAGATATCTGAAAAAATACTTTTTTGTTTCAGCAGAAGACAAACATAAATCGTTTTGACTGCGGTGAAATTATATTATCGGATTTCATCTACATCAATGCATTTTTGGGAGAAACAAGTCCCGCTAAACTTGTTAAAAATATCGATGGTGCATGCACACATCTTTCAGGAAACTCGGATGGGTTAACACTTCAGCGCATGCCTAAGGTTACTCAGAATACACTGTTCAGATCAGGACGACTATTGCCGTCGTCGTGCGGGCAGGCGTAAGTCGGTTGAAAAACATGAACCTGATTACACGTCGCTCAAGTGCCGCGCAAAAAAAAATCAGTTGGATAAGCTAAGCTATTTCTAAATGCGAAATAACTTCATGTTTTACCGACATTTGTAGCATTCGACAAGAAAAATACTGAAGAATACTCGGGCAATCCGCACCATGTCTGAATGGATAACCGAGAAGGAGTGGCGCTTCAAAGAGAGGCACCGAAATATTAAAATGAAGGGAGAGGGAGAGTGACAAAGGAGCCAAATGGAGCAAAAGAGGAGCTCATTGGGGAATGAAATTGAACTGAAAACCAGAAAAACGAAAAGACAACAAAATTAAAATCGCCAGTTTACTCGTGAAACAAGCCTCAATAAAAATGCAAGTAGCCTACCTGCAGTACGTCCGATCTTCAGTCTACTCGCTCACAGACCCAAATGGAATTATATCTAAAGTGACCGCTAATTCAGCGCTCCTCAAACTTTTTCTTCATTCAGTACCCCTACCATGCCCTTCACATTTATACGCCTTCAGAAAACGCACTCATTTTCAGATGTATAGATACATTTCAAATATTAAGCACAGCAGATAGCAATACTCCACATGCAGTGGGACCCTTCATGAGCCCCAGAAAAAGGCTCATGACCCCTTTGGGGGCCATGGACCACAGTCAGGGAACCACCGCACTCGTGTGACTCTGAAGAAGGCATCAGTGCTGGAACTCTTAATGGAGAATATGTGTGGACCAGAAAGTGTTTGACCCAAGCCTGTGTTGCTTAAGGCCCTATTATACGAGCAAACTTTCTTTGGCAAACGGTGAAGAAAGTTTGCGAATAGATTTGTGGCTGTAATTACACGAGCTGCGTCAGTCGTGCACCCATTTCCATGAAATAGTTGTGGTACTCATGATGCCGAAGTTAAAGAAACAAAAAAGTTAGTTTGCCAGGCGTTACCGCCGCCTCTTTTGTTTAACGCCTGCCTCTTCAATACTCTATCGTCATAGCGAATGTTTCTCCCTTGCCTTAGGCACGGATTAGCTTTAATACATTCGATGAGGTCAACGAGAGCAAATCTGCTAGTTTGCAGAGGAAATATGCAGTTTGCCAGAGAAAGTTTGATCGTGTAATAGGGCCTTTAGTTTCACTCATCTACCTCTCTTTCACTGGATTATGACGTGAGCTAAAAAAACAAGAACAATTAGACCCAACATTGCACAGACCTGGAACGTTCTGACTCGCCATTGCACAAACCTGCAAACTCTTGACACGAATCACACAAACCAAAGAATTATTGACCCAATATCACGTGATTACGGAACGATTCGGCTAGAGATTACATAAAGCTGAAATACTGCGACCCGCTATCACACCAACCTGGAACGTTTTGACCATGTTTGTGTGTGCTGAGTGAGCAGAACTGGAGGCACCGGGCACATTATTATTATTGGCTGAGCTGGATGTGGCGGTGGTGCCGCCGTTGGAGGAGTTAGTGTGATGGCGGAGGGGCGGCGTCAGCCAGCCACCACCGCCACCTGCCACCACCCCGGGCGGAGGATGCAGAGCAGCGTCAGGGGGGCCCGCCGACCCCAGGGGCCTGGGGGGACTGAGGCACAGCCACGGGGCCAAACAGTCCAGCACTCGGGCCCGACCTGGGGACAAATGAAGAAATTTAGCGACACACGAAGAAAACAATGACCAACATACGGCCTTGCCAGGGGCTAATGGCAATGCTGAACTATATTGTTGAGCTGTCGAACATTTTGTGACGTCTGCTTCAAAACGATCTATCTTAATTCTTTGAGCAACATAAGTAATTTCCTGTCATGTAATTTGAACGTGATGCGCTACGAATTAATATTTCTTTCATCATGATGATTAGAGAAAATGAGAATACGATGAAATATTTACGGAGCGTTTCGCTTGCATGCACGCCTCAATCCGCACAACACATGTTTCCGTGCATGAATCTTTACATCATAAGAAATGAATTGCACTCAGAAGTTATGGTGACCCTTGGTCGCTAGATAAGTAGCCTGAGCCCACGTACGTCGGGAGGCCCGTAAATTTTTGATATAATAAAGCATTTATTGCACAGCACTCGGAGATATCTTCAGCACACAACACACGAGACAATTCAAAAAATACCTACCTTGAAGTCATGACTTTCTCAAGTTCCTGAAAGGTGTAGTTAAAAAGTTTCCATTATCGTATGAAGTTCCTTCCAAACATAAGCCCTGAGTCTCGCCTGAATTGTCTCAAATATCAACGAAGAACGCAATTGGCGGCAGTTCTGCGGACTGCAATTGAAAGCACTTCTCGAGTTTCGTTAAAATACATTGACAATAATCCTGAAAGCAGTATCGTCTTCCTCAAGAGGTGCGCAAGAGAAGACCTTTTGAAAAAATGAACAAATAAGTTATGAAAATAACATAGGAGGCACATCTGGACAACAATACGAAGAAGCTCTCATAAGCGCGACAAGACCAACAAAAGAAAAACAACTTTCAGAAAGATTGCTACGTTACCTTTTTAGGCGAGTTCTCCTCGCACGTACGATCAACGCAGAAGCAGAGAATAATTCTTTAGAACTTTACTGAATACCGTAGCGGTATCGTCAAAAATATTTTCGATATTAACTATGAGAAGTTCCGTAATAACCTACAACGTAGTCTCTGGAAGCTGAAAAATAATTTTTAGGTTGATAACAATTTTTCTCTTCGAACGGAAGAAGCTGCCATCAGCTTAATTAAGAGACACAAAACCGTGAAAACAGACGAGTTCCACAAAACATGGAAGTACTCCAAACCAACTCAAATGTGATTTTATACGGTACTCGAATTTAAAAAGTGTTCGATTTTTCACAAGATGGAAAGAAAACACAGTAGCACGCAAACGAATACAAAAACTTACCTACAAATAAATCATAAGTTTCTAGATGAAAAAACATTAAGGCATAACAATATATTCTACATTTAGAGTAGTTACCCTGCGTCATCGCCAGCTAAAAGTGCACATACCTAGACAAATGTGATGAAAACGTCTACAAAATAGCAAATTTTGCGCTTAGAAATGAAGCCACGCATCCCTTCAAATAAGTCTATCAATAAGCATATGAATTAAAGCATTGGTGAACAATAGCATTAGTAAGGAAGGGCAACACGAGTTCTTACTGACAGTACTCAAATGAACCTGATGTACTGATTAAAAACCTAGAGTTCGTATACAAACTAGCGTCACATGGATCATAACACGGTTCATATGGTAAATGGAATTCATGAAGTCAGCACCAAATATCAGGTGATGCAGTTCAATAGTAAAAGACTTTGTACTTCGGACACCCAATGTATGAATCTATAACGCAGTGAATGTTTAAGAAAGTGAATGTACAACGCAGTGAATGTTCAACACAGTGAATGTTTAACACAGTGAATGCATAACGCGATGAATGTATAACACAAAACGCAGAGCCCAAGCGCCGACACTGGGAAGCGCCTCTAACTGGATAGATATCACTAGCTCGCACATATAATTAAGTGCAACAAATAAAACAATAATTATGTACCTCGGTATTTCCTCAAACGAAGTGAACAAAATCAACACTCACGCGTGGAAAGAGCTCGAGTTAAGCATTTTTTCTAGAAAACGTGGCCTTGATGAATCAGAACAAAGAGAATATCCCGCAGCCTGGCGTTAGGAGGCAAATACGACTGATAAGATACCATCTTCGTTATAAAACTCAAGTGAGAGACCGCCACGAAAATTGAAATTCGCAGTAAAAAATCGTATTATGCACACACATATGTGTTATGCAGATATACAATAATGTATTTATATAAGCTTGACTTTCCAAACTTGCTGTTTTTGCAGTTCATGATTGTTCATTTGGTATTCAAAATAAAAACGTTGCGAGAATATTTGCAAAAATGTTTTTATTGAAGTAGAATTTTGACAACCTAAAAAGTTCTTACCGCTTTAATTTCATAATAAATTTAAGACCGGCACGACTAAAATAATGGACACGTTAAGATACAGTAAATAAGACGCTAAGCCATAAAATTTTACTTTCGCAAGTCAGACAGCTAGTACAGGCTACACAGAAAACCCCAATAAAAATAGAGAAAGAATATAAGAATGCATTAGTAGAGGAGGACGCAATTTACAAGACGTAATTTTCAAACATTGATAATTTAGTCACGCTGTCTAAAAAGGTAAAGTTGTACTAGATAAATCAATGCCAATTAAAAATCGTCAGCGATTTTTCTACTTTCACTGTTTTTTCAAGAGCTACCGTTTTTCTGTGTCACCCTATATTATTACTCGTATTATTGAGACATACATGTACACATGTTCCAACACATTCTGTTTTTCCACAGTACAAGAAAGAGTAAGAAGAACTAGACTGATACTAGGAAGAGGAGTAGTAGTAGTAAGGATAACAGAGCTTCTATGACTCAGACTAAATCGCACCGAAAGAGAAGGAACCATTAAGTGAACTTCGGAGAACGGGGATGCTATGCACACAAGATGTGTTCCCACACAAGATACATAGAAACAGCAAGTTAAGAAGAGAGAGGAAGAAAAGATTTGGAATTATCAGTAAAGAAGGCATGAAAATGGGAAGAAGCAAAGTGGGCATGAAAGATACAAGTCCCGAAGGCCTAGCTAAAGCTGAGGTAACCGAACAGTATCCGCCTGGGGGCGCCAGTCTCCATAGCAAACGGTCAACAAAACTGAATAACCTAACCATTGCTTATTGACCATCCCATGCCCCCTGAAGGGAAAGATGAGAGAGAGAGAAAACCCAAATACTTACACAACAATGAAAAATCAAGAAATAAACTAAAAGAACAATAATAAATGAAAATAAATCAACCACGCTAGCAATAAACCCCAGTATAACGAGGTTAACTAGTTGAGCTGTTAAATTATTAAGTAGCAAAGTAATCGACAAGGGAACCGTACAATAGGACTTTTAACGCCCACGCAATGATCTCTTTGACATCTCACCAGACGGGACTCACTCGGACCTCCTGTAAGGTCCACATTGCTACTGTGTGACTGACCCGCTCATCTATTGTGAGTCAGTCCCACGGTCGTTAATCTGCGTCTTTGTCCACGCTTTTGGTCATTAAGAAAAGGGAATTACGCTACTGCTTAAATGAAACGCTGTTATCCCACTGCCGTGAAATTGTAAGCTTACAACAAGATCGTTACTTCTGCAGCGTTAGAAATTATGTGGCATTTTTAGCGCGTTAAAAATTGGATAGAATTGTATCAGAGATTACTCGATGATTCCTAGCTAACTAGAAGATTTCTAGTATGGTAACCCGGTCACCCTTATTTCACCGACAACGGATTCTTTTCCTACTCCGTAATGATACGAATTTCAACACGAACATACGCATAGCCATGCTATGCGTTACTTACCAATTCATAAAGAGTATTAAATTCTGACACTCGGTAAATGTGTTTATCCACTCTCCGGAATTGTGTGTTAACAACGAAACGCTTTGCAGCACACTACATACTATCGCTATCAAATAATTTTCTGCCTGACATATTTAAATAAAAAGCTAATCAAGGTTATGAGTATACAATTCAACTTATTTAAAATATATTAACCCTTCTTTAAATTTGTTTGTGCGTGTAAAATATTGCAAAAAAAGGCTATTCAGTTTGATATTACTCACGAGTACGCAAGCAACTTCTGACTTCATTTCGAATGCCGGTTTGCAAAACCTAACCGCATATATTCATCCACTCATAATCAGCAAGTCAACTGATATTTATTCAAATCGGGCTGTGACCACAGAAACATCACAAGAACACAATAAAAAATCATAATTTCATGGAAGCAAATAACTGAGTACCACGACATCAGTTCGAGGAGTTTCAGTTAACAGTTACGCAGAACACTACAGTAACGAGGGCAGGCAGTTCTCAACCGAGCACATCATCCCAATAACGATGGCATGCAGTTCGCAACTGCAAAAAACATCACAATAACGAACGCATGTAGTTTAATTCTTCACAGAACATCACAATACCGAGAGTGGCAGTTCACATCTGCACAGAACATCACAATACCGAGGGTGGCAGTTCTGAACTGCGCAAAACGCTACAATAACGAGGGCATAGAGCTCACAGTTCGCAGAATACAATACCGAGAGGCTGCGTAGAATTTTCTATCGCTCACACGCGTGCCCCGCTGTTGCGACACGATCACTGGCCGCTTGGGAACACAACCACGCCAGCGAGGTGTCGTTATCAGACGGAACTATCAAGAGCTACCAAGGCGTATCTCAGGACGACCGCGGCGTCTTGCTTTACAGACAATCGAGTGATTGCGAGTTCAGACACAACGAACAATTTGTGCTTCGACAATGATAGAGTGTGTTTAAGAGTGAAAACGAAAAACGAGAGTGTCAGCAGAAGAACATAAATTTCACTATATGAGAGAAGCCGACAGTAGTGTGAGAAAGCAATAAAGAAAGAAATAAAACTATGAGAAGTCATTAAAGAAAGGGACACGACTGGGAAGCCTATACTGGAAGTCATATAATGGGTACCTGATTCCACGTGCAGATAATATTCTACACCAAAAACATTGAGACGATATTACTCACTCTTAGTACAAATTACTGGATATAATGATAGATAATTCAACATAACCAAGCCTGTTGCAATGACTATGCTATAATCGTGATACAATCGTGTGACTGCCAACGTCCCATCCACAACAGCAGCGCTGCATACAACTCCACCACACCTTCGTTCAGTA
>VOMN01016941.1:0-24935 GCA_014899125.1 Orchestia grillus | reverse complement strand
GCCCTATCACAACCTACATCGCAGGAAATCAGTCTTTCGTCCACGCCACTTCCTGCCGCTGGGAGCAGCACCGCCACATTGTAAAGCCTGCAAGACAATGAACGTAAACTTTCCCTCGGCCCAGCCGAAGACTCAAAGCGTAAAAAGAAACAAATGCGTAAGTTAAACACAATATTTCCAAACGGTGACGATCGATTCACTGTGTAGCAGAGATGCTGTGGCCTCCTGAGTTGGCGTGGTAAGGCTCAGTTAAGCGAGAATGTTTTTTCTCTAAAATATTTATAATAATACTAATAATGACGGTATTTATCATTGAGATCTGATAGCAAAATGTACTGTAGTAGACTAAGTTACTTACAAACCTGCCAAGTGCATGAAAATTGACATTTTCGCGTAATAGCATCGGATTCTAAAAATAAGAGTCATGAAAATCATTAAGCTGATGTTGAGTTAGGGAGATTAATTTTGACTGATGACTCGATGATGATGATAAATTCAATAGGCAAATTCGGTGAGAATTCAGAATTCGCCGCTAGTTAAATTCATTGGAGGATGAGTGATGTGAGAAAAAGATTTGTCGTCCAAGTGGTTTCGCATATCTACTCGCCGGTTCAAATTCTTTTTTGTTTTTCTTAGCCTTGCTGAAGAATGGGCAATTGAGGAGACAGAGTGAGCAGGAGGGAGGGGCCTGACACGGTCTGATGACTTGGAACAATTGAGTCTTGGCTCCAGACCAAAATGAAGTGTAATATCACTTTCGTCGGCCGCTGGCTGCCTTTCAGAGTCATCTCCTTATACTCAGAGCAGCTCGGTGGCCAATAACGGCAGCCTGTCTAATGTTCAGGGCTCTCATTAATACCACAGAAAGGTGCTTCACGACTGATTTGTTCCGGGCTACTTAATCACCATCTGAACAATAATATATTGGAAATTTTGAGTGGTTGACCATTAAGTCTTTTGTTTTTATCGAGGTTAGTTTCAACATAATAAAGTTCAGTTCACTCGATGGAACTCGTTGATGATTAGTTAGAAATAATTTTTTATACTTTTTACGAGGATATTGATCGATACAGGAATATGGAAGATTTAAATTATTGCTTTTAACCAGACGGGTATTTTTTGACGGCAGGAGTGGCAGTTATTTAAATAAATAAACGTAGTGATGCAGATAAGCTCATTTTTTGGGGTCTCCTCCTATCTTTGATCACACAGCCGTAATGGGGTGTGGAGCCGGGGTGGATTTGAACTAATTTTTATGCGTTGATGTCCGAATCAAATAATTTATTTTTTATAAAAGCCTCCACCTGCAACCAAATAATTAAAAACGCAGTTTTATTACTTTAAACATATAAAAAAGTAATCAAATAAATGTCTGGGATGTGTGGGAGGTTCATTTCCGAAGGCATACGTTCTGGAACAAAAAAAAAATCCCTAAGCATCATTCAACGAGTTCAGATCTGTGTAAATCTCAAAACGAAGATGCTGGTGTAACAGAAAGATGCTGATAAAAAACGTTGTGTATTTCTCCCAGTGAAATTCGCTTGTTTTTGTACCATGCGTAACACTTGTCCTTTAATATAATCTATACTGGTTTGAACTCGGAACGAATAATAACTGCAATACCTTTGAAATTCTGTTTTCAAATTTCTTCACTCCAGCCTATTTTTACCAAGAAATAAATGATCAATGACGGCTACGGCAGATGAGTGGCATTCCATTGAAAGATTACTTTCACTCCGTTGACTTCGCTTTCATCATAGCAGAAATGGCACGACGTTTGCAAACAACACTGATAAATTTTTGGCCACAAGTTCTCAGCTAGTCTCCACAAAATGCTTGCTTCTGATTTTACGGTGTTATTTTAATCTCATTCTGGCCGTAAATTAAACTTTTCAGCTTTGTTTTACTCCGTATGCTGTGAGTAGAACTTATATATGTGGGTAAAACTATGTTTTTAAGGGTTCCAAACTATGTTTAAGGGACTGTCAGAAAATCAAAGTTTCTTCTTGATTATACTCGTTTATTGATATTTTTTACATTCGTGGTTGTTAGGTAGTCGATATATCGAAGGAAAATTCATAGTCTTTAAATTGCAAGACAATGACACCTTCTCAGAACAACTGAGATGGATCATTCCATAAGTATAGTGATGGATGCAAATGCATGACAATGCACCAGCTCTCACTTCTGTTTTTCCAGCTGCTGTTTTCATCGCAGACGTTTCTAAGAAGTACATCAAGTGGCCTCAGCCTCAAGTCAAAGCCTGCTGATTACCAGTAATTTCGTAAATCAAGGTCTGTCCTCTGAAAAAAAATATTATTCTTACGATGGAAAATTGACTTCAGCTCGCCAGAAGAATTTTAAAGCCGTATTTTTTGACTCATCTTTCAGTGGAACGCAGGAATTATTTTAAATTTCAGACTTAATTTGAATTGTTTGTCGCATAAAAATTATGCTGAAATGATTTCTTTGTACTGCTTGCACACTCTGTGTACTTATAAAATCATTTGTATTAAGTTTATTGCAATTAACGTTAAAATGTGTGTCTGTGAGGCCTAATTATATTAAACATATTAATGGCCTTGACTCATTCCGCAGTCGCCAGCTGCAATTCGTTTGCAGAGTTACTTGACATCATAATTTTAGTAGCAGCCAGATGGGTGTTATGAACCCGAACAGCTGCTAGAGTTCGAATTTTTCTGACATTTGAAACTGTATAAAAATTGGCACAGAAGGCCAAGTTTTGCTATCTTTAATGGTAAACTTTAAATTTCACGGATTCACTTTCGTATATCCCTTAGAAATTACTATACTGTGGTCTTAAACTTAAATAATATTATTGTTTATGCGTATCTCATACAGCTACATGCAGCAGTGAATAGAATGCCTATGATTAAACCTATAAATGCTATTGTGCGGGCTCTGACACAGCAGTAAGCGTTATGGAATTTTCCAAGCGTGAATTTCAAGTGCGTTTCAATTTTTTAAAATTCAGTGTAAGCACACAACACATCTGAGGATGGGGCGAGGATTTGTACTAATTAACCAGACTAAACTTTTTCCCATCGAAAGCTGTGTAAAATAACTGATAAAAACATTTGTGGGAAAAAAATTATACATAGTTATAGATGCACCGCCAAAAAAATTGGAGAGGGTGTATGAGTGTGTGTGTTGAAGAACACAGGAATGATATTTCATCATTAATGATGAAGATCACGAGATGGATACTACGTCGGTACATGTAGACTCATTTTGAAGTATCTGTGACTGCTTAATATCTAATTTTCTTGAAACAGCTAAACGCTTAAGCGTAAAAAAAAATGTCTATGTATATACATGAGCTCCCCAGATAAAAAATTAGTCACCAACTACTCATATGGTGTAAGACTTCTACGAACACGAAAAATGGTGTTAAATCTGGACAGCATTGAGCCCACAAGTGCCCTAATGTACATCTGGTTCATTTTAAACCACTCTTGTTTTAACTCATCTCGTAGTGCGGCCACAGTGCGTAGACGGTCTTCTCGACTTCTAACTCGTTCTAGGTGGTCACACAGGTTTCAGATTGGGTGTATGTCTGGGGACTAAGCTGGCCAATTTAAATGCTTGCCGTATCCTGAATAACTGCCATACCAATAAGTGATAGTTTTAGCCCGATGTACCTCGCCAGTCGTCATCCTGAGAGATAGGCAAAGCAATTTGCCTTTCTTCATTCAGAGATTGTGTCAATGGCGAAACTTGGTTAGGTTCCAGCTCTATGCAGCCATGCTGGTTGTGGTTGACGGATAATTCAACTAGGGGACCCACTTTTGTGTTCTTGAAACAACCCCAGAGCTTGACAGACCCTTCTCCTCCTCCATGTATTACCCCTTATACACGGGCTTCGTTGAAGGCTTCTTGTGGTCCTTGATGAATTCGACGAGGGCATCATTGCTATAGAGACAGAATCGTGATTCATCGGACCACAAGGTACTTCTTCACTCCTCTACAGTATAATGTGCCTGTATTTTGACCCAGTTTAAAAGTGTGATCTTGTGGACAAGAGTTCACATGAGCCGTTTACGAGTCGCTCTGCTCCATATATACATTGCGTGAAGTTCCCTGCGAAGGGTTTGTTTAGAAACAACTGGAGAAGGGTCATCATTGACGTTTGCAGTAGTTCCATCCTTGATGCAAAATAATTCCGGTCAATAACTCTAGGTCCACGGCGGCTTTCCTCATCATTTTGAGTTTTATTCTGAACATATTTTTTCCATGAATTGCCTTACGTACCAGATTGTTTCCACTGTTCGTAGACCTGCATAGCAGTGCTCCATGAAACACCAGCGAATTACCCTACTTCCATCACTTTGTTTCCCATAGCCCGACCAAATTCAATAGCCCCTTTTTACCGTTCTAAAACTTTTTGGTTTCATCCCTTTCTCATAGAGCAACTAAGAAACCCGTTTATACCTTGTCAGCTGTGAATGAAGACTGATGCCTGTTCATACTTGCATATAAC
This sequence comes from Orchestia grillus, assembly GCA_014899125.1. NCBI lineage: Eukaryota > Metazoa > Arthropoda > Malacostraca > Amphipoda > Talitridae > Orchestia > Orchestia grillus. The sequence continues at coordinate 20,434 of VOMN01016941.1, read as the reverse complement.
TTAAAATTCGATCACGGCTTCGAAAACCGGTTGATGAAGGAAGTAAACAACTGAAGATCGAAAAACTGACATTTATAGTCATACAAACTAACTTATTTATAGTCGGAGGAGCTTATAATGCGTTAATAAAAACAGTGAGAGCGCACCTACACAAGATCACGGTGGAAATCAATCTATGTTCCTATTTTCATACTTCTAAGCCCCACTTTTTTCGAGCATGACTTACATATTAAGGAAAATATTAAATTGGCGAGTGATTCTCGTACCAGAGATGTGCGTAACGCTAGCTTTACCGACACAATTTGACAAGCTTTATGCGTTAGTGTCCAAGGCGTGGCAAACTTGGCTCGAAGAAGGATATCGGGACTGAATTTTTCCCTCTTAGCGAGCGGCCGTTACTTTAGAAAGAAAATTTCTCTTTCGAGCAATGAATTTTATTCAAAATTCAAACTTCAGTCATTGTAAGTTTCGAGTTCATTCAAGTACGTAATTGAGATTTTTAATGAAGAGGGAATATTGCGGAATGCTTTAATAAGCTCAGTGTAGTCGGTGTTAACTTTTAATAAAATGATGCTGTGTATCACGAATATATTGCATGAAGTCTCTCGCAGTTTAGGCCATGCCTTGATTTGCCGGGCACATTTGATTATAAGTAAAATTTCTTGTTAAATAATCTGTTTTTTTCTGGGATTTCGGAACTCAACTTGTCTTACAAAAAATTCGAAAGCGATTCATTCACAAATAAAATAGAATCTGTCTCTCGTGGATCACATGGCGTTCATGCATTAGTTTTGCTTTCTTAATCAAATTATTAGATTGCCAACAGACGAGTTTCGGGTCATGATTCGATCTGTATTCCTATCGTGATCACGTGTATTGCAGCTGTAGTATATAGTGAAAACGTATTTATTTGTATGCATAATTTGGCCGTAGAACTTATAGAACTGCCGTTAAACCCACTTATCATTTCACGTACATGCTATATTTGAAGCGTTTAGTATAGTATTGAATTGACGCCTAAATATAAAACATCGGTTGAATTCAGGTATGCATAAATCTTTAATTATTGAGTTCAGTAACCAATGCACCTACTTTAAATACGAAATCCCACTCTGCACACTCATATTTTTATTGCAAAAGTATGATTAAACTGATACATTACAATAAATTTGGTTAATTACCATACAAATCTTCAACTCAAGTATTACGTTATTCAAATATTTTATTGTTGAGTCCAAGTACTGATAGATCCTAAAATTTTATTTAAATGTGATATCTAGCGTCAAGCTCTCATATTTTACCTCAAGTATCCATTTTATAGTACACAAATGTTAATCCAAAATCCAGTCACAGTAATACATGTTATAATTGCAAAGTTTAAAAGAACATTCGTGAGAAACTAAATACAGAGTTCATACTCAATCGAACAAACGTGATTCAGAACTTAATTTAATTTTTGAGTTAAACAGTGTTTCACTTTTTGAAAGTTTTTATTCGTCAAGATCATTCAGCACTGGTGCTGTACAGGGAGGTACCATCATTGGCAGTCAAGAGCGGCCGCCAAATTAAAGAGTTCGATCGCACGACCTTGTCGAGGCATCTATCCGAGTGTCGTACACACGACGTTTTAGAATTTATTGTAGTTCACGCAACGGGAGTGTGCAGCGCCTACCACCAGGCGTTTTATTGCAAAAACCATTAAAATAGTTCCTGTGGATGAATAAGGACATTTTTCTTCGTTGGGACTATTAGTTGAAACTCATGTTCTGTTGTGAGAGAAGGTAAGTGTTGTTTTGGTCGAAAGTGGAGTAAAAATCTTGAATTTCGTTTGGGACCTTTACGGTCTTACACGCAACATTCCAGAACTTTTGAAGCCTTTTATTTTCATGAGTACTCATTTCGTCGAGAACATTGATTATCAATGAATTAGGTCAAAACTCATAGGAACCAAAAATATCCCGGAGCGAATTGCAGGCTATAGAGCTCTTTAACATTATGCTTTATTGCATCGCAGTTGAAACATGCAAGCTTAATTAGATACGCCCGCGATTGTGTGCTCTACGCCATGCCTGACGTCTCGAGCTTTGAGATGTTCCACCCATATTTTCAACAAGAAATCGTACCATTCAGAGGGTTTTGAGTTTTTGCGAATAGTCGAATGATCAGAATTCTACCCATACACGTCCATCTACGCAGAATTAGGCACATCTATTTTCCTGTGCTTTCACGTCGGATCGTAAAGACAAGAGCTCTGGCAGAGCCTCTGTCATGTCCCTAAGATGGCAGAGCCTCTGTCAGAGGTAGTGTTGGGCTCGTCTCTGTTCAGAGGACTCGCCTGAGGACCCGTCACTCCCAGGACAGGCATAACAGCAATCGGAGGAAGAGAAGCAGCGTTGGCGGCAGGTGGGTCGCCAGAGGCAGAATTTCTTCCTCCCGAGTCGCCGCCCCCTGAACGCTTGCGCTGGCTGCCACCACACAGCCGCCTCTCCTGCACCCCAAACAAAGATCTTGCACAACTCCCTGGAAGTTCCTTAGTTTCGACGTGGAGAGCTTGTGTCTACTTGCCGCGCTACTTTAATACAATTCCTTCTTCGTCGTACAGAAAAATGTTTTAGGGGTCCTTTGAGCTATCCCTGACAGTATTCCATGCAGGATACAGTATGCTTTTACAGCTGAAGGTGTTTTCATCTGGTTACGATACTTGTCCAGTGTATGTACATCACGACAGAACTTTATCACTTAGAATTTTTATTGCAAAATCTTGCAGTTTAAAAGTTAAATGTATACGCACCAGTTCAACGCAGTTTTAGCATCACTAAACAGTTTTTACATATGTTAAAATTTTCTTTAATTATACGGTAAAACGTAGCAAAGGGACATCCGTACTGGTAAACCTCTACAAACAAGTAAGTGCAATCTGATTCATACTTGCATATTAAGAGCTCAAAAACTCAAAACTTAACACTTATAAATTTTGAGGGTGACGTACGTGAAGTGCAATAATGTTTTAATGCAAGTTCATCGAACCAGCCAGTTGATTAATTGAATGTTTGGTACGCTTCTCAAAACGCATTCCCGAAGATGCATTAGGCGACATCAGTATTTTTCCTGTGAAACCCCCATGTACAAGGGCTTGTATGTCATTGAATCAGGCCGTGCGTAAAGTTGACCGTGAAAAAATGGGAGCAGGAGGCATATGCTAATTCTTCCACCAATTAGGGCTGTCATTCGTTGCTTCAAAGCCCATTTTCAGAAACCCGAAACCGTGACTCCAACTTTACCGTGCGAGCGTCGGTGCACTCAGCCACGAACGGCGGCCGAGCTCAAGTCTTCTCATTTTGCAGACTGCTCTCTCCACTTATTTGGCACTTTTGTTTTTGGTCTGAGCGAAGTCATGCTGCAATTACCTGGTCCATGTCCTGAGGGAAGCCCGGCTCAGCATCCTCCACTTCAGACGAAGATCGGCTCTGAAGCAACGGTGAGACGGGTGCTGGAGTGGAGGTTCTCAGCCCTACAGAGACGCTTTAGTTCGTCCGGCCTATCTTTGAGCGAAGAGGCCGCCGATAAGTGATTTTAGGTGCCTTGGAAACAAGACGCATTTAACTGTGAACCTTAAAACCGCTCTAAGTACAAACGACTGAGGGAAATAGAGCACGAACGAAAATTAGGACTTTGCTGCAATAATACGGCCTTGTTTTATATTTTTTTTGCGTTTCCAAGTTATTGGGCTATAAAAAGTTTTCAATTTTAGATGTTCAAACGTAAGTGACCTAGCGATACTCAAATGACTTGATTTGAATTTAAAAATGTTAAATTATTTCTGTGAGTTATTCAAAGAGGCGTGCACATATTCGATAGAACACTAGAATTTCGGAGTCAATATTTATATATGTAAGTGGAACCCAAGCTTTCATACATTCAAAGATATTCTTTGTCTATAATGAATCGAATTGCGAATATTTGCTGCACACTCAATTTGCTTCACCTTTAAAATCTTGTCAGTTTTATCACAAAAAAGTTTGGTTCACACTTGAAATTTCACTTTTATTGCAATGCCTATTTCCAAAATTTTATTGATGTAGGAATCCCGTTGACGAAACAGAAGCCAAATTCGAGAAGTGTTTTTCACAAAAAAATGTTACTTCAGTTGTTTACTCTGCGTCAAACACTCTCTTTGCTATCATGCGTCATAAGTCTCATGCGTAGCATTCGTGATAAAATAAATTCGTATCCAACTGTCAGTAAATGCTACGGCATGACGAGCTAGGAGCTAAATTTTCAAGCTTCTAAAAAATTTTTCGTCTGAGAAAACTGAGCGCACTCTGATGTCAATTTCAATTGCACTTAAAAAAAAATGCGATCTGATCTCGTATTGTAATAGCATACTATTGCAATAAAGAAAATGTGTGGTACATTTCCTTAAAACAGTTGATTAGATTACAACGTTTTATATGGAAGGCGGAAGCTCCTTTGTTTTATATTTGACGTGCTCTGTCATTGTGTTGAGATTTGGTGTATCTCCTTCAAGGGAAAGCAGTCGAGCGATGAAGCGCTTTATGAAGCAGAGCAATCTATTTCTTGAAGCAGATTTGTATAGAGAAGGTCTATTATGAATACTCTTGGACACTAAAAAAACTCTAATGAACAATTTAATGCGCCCTTACTCATCAAAAAATTTTGCGGTACTTTATAGAAAGCGAAAACTTGTTTTATGTTGAGAAAAAGCTGTCACTCTCGGGAACCATGAAAGCCCCTGCCGCGTGTGCGCGTGTTCTCCTGGGCATGAAGGCCGCTTTTTACAGCACCGTAATTATTATGGCTGCATAACCACATGGCAGACAAGTGTCAAGGTTTGCCCGTAAATTTAATGTCATCACAAACGGGGAGACTTGGTCGAACGCTGATAATATTTGCAGGGCGGGCGAACACTTGGAGGCTGTGAAACGATGCTTGTCTTCACCTTAAAGCGAGTTAATGAGTTTGAACACACAGGTTTTATCGCTTGTGAATTGCGAGTTAACTCTCAATGAATATTACACTCTATCTTGAAATCTTGAAAGTTTCTCAGCAAGCATAACTGGGAAAACAAATTCTTGTGCGTAAGCTTATTTTCTTGCATGGCTTTACGAGTTGACGGTCTAACTTTCTCAGAACGTTACGGCAAACTAAGGTATGAATGTTCATCGTTAAATAATGTCTCCTACACATGTGTCCAGAAAATGTGAAGTTAACTTAAGCAAATCGAAATGTCCCAGATTGTACGTACGAGGAGCTCTGATCGCTTGTATGTAATAAAACACGTTGATTTATGCTTACCATAAACACAGCATTCACACTCACCTTTCGTTGATACTCAACCCACAGAAATACGTACGGTAGTGCGTTTATAAATTCGCAGAGCTACCTATTTTTCATATTGATCCACGACACGAAAAAACAATAATCTTGCCTCTATAAAATTCTCAGTCATATTGTTTATCCTAAAAATACCCTAAATACGCTACCCTAACGTGTACGAAAAGTTAGAATATCTTCACCTACATATAAGCCTTAGTATAACTACTCGTATTTTTTCAAGTGAAGTTTTTATTATTATTGTAACATAGCAGTTGCTTCATGACGAAGCCCGTCCACTGCTTCTGTAGCCGAGCAGTGTTCAGCCTCAGGACGGACAACACGCGAGGCCTCAGCAGCATGACGGAAATGCCTGCTCGCTCATCAACAAAAACACGGGACTTGAGGATCTTTTCCCGTCGCCATGGGAGGACTATCGAATGCCTTCTAAGTCCATTGTAAAGGGAGTGTACAGAGCAGTTGTGGCACCATGGTTGGTATAGCCCTGCGTTCATCTGAACGAGATGCTCATGGTATGATGATGATGGGTGGTTCGATGTTTTTGACTCATCGCTCAGGTCTTTCCGGTTGCATCGAATGGACATGTTAGGAAAATTTACCTTTAGGGTCATAGAATGCAACGAAACGGAGAGCCATTCCTTATGCAGTGTGGTAGTTGCTCAAGCGAATGATTAAATCATACTGGTTAAGAGAGCAGCATGGATATGAATACGGTTCTTGTTGAAATACTAACTAGTTGAAGAAAAATTTTACGAAGTGGACCTGGACGCATTTGAAGAACTTGCTTATTAGACCTAGAGTTCCTCTTCGCCTCAAATGTTATGATGCTGACTTTTTTAAATTAAGGAACTGCCTTCGCAGAACTCTTGCCATATTCGACATGATGTGCAGGGAGGAGAATGCTGAGTCTCCGGTTCATCGTTTCCGCTTATTGAAGAAAGTATGTATCTAAAGTGGTGACATACTGGATGAAAAGTTGGTACATTTGTACACACCGAAAAAATATGATGAATTACTCAGAGATGAAGGTGTTGAAAAATGAGTTCCTAAGTTATCTCCTGATGACAGTAATATTTTTTCTGACCGACAGTTAAAGGAAAATCTTACTTTCCAGGAACCCATGTGTTTGACTGAAATATGTAAAATTCATGAACTTCAATGAAACAGTACTAATTATGTGGCGTGGATAATTCATGATTTTCGTGTATTCATGGCTTAAATACGTGAGTAATAATGGTTCTGAAATGTTGAAATGATACCTGATTTTAGAGGAGCGTCCCGAAATTTTTGTATTTATCATCACAGTTTAAACTGCCGGCGCAACCTAATTCGCTTTCATAAACTCAACTAACATACACTACGAATTTATGACAAATATCAAAATAAATCTTTATATCCACTTCTTCCTCACACTACAACTTATTTTATGGGTTCCATAGAGCACTAGTATCATGTTAGGATCTTACCTGGGATGTAAAGGTTCGAATCCCGGCTGAGGCAACAGGATTTTTAGTAACCACTTCCCTGGACAAAGGAAGCTTAAGACTCACATTCCTCACATCACTCTCGCATCAATAATTATGACGCATTAAAAATTTACTCAACGATGTTCTTCTCACTGTGGGGCAACTGTGCTGGAATTAATCGAGCCTTTTCATAAAGTTTCTTTCTATTGCTACGGCTTCACGATACTCATCAGGTAATGTAGAGTGCTACACATAGAGCTCATGTCGTGATAGACCATCATTCTGTACCTCGTGCTGCATTGAAAGCAGTTTTCATCCGCTGGGCGTTTACCTTCTTAGTTCGAGAACGTCTTGTACTCGCAACGCACACCATGTAAAAGGTTTATGTGTTTAGATTAATCTTTCTGCTAATTCGAGGCACATTATAGACACGAAGCCTAGATTACTTCGATCCCTTATTGATCCCACATATTTTTAAACTTACGCTGGCATTTAAAAATTTTTCGTTTTTATAAACCTAAAATGACACTGAAAATTAAAAACATCATTATTCCTGATCCATTATATGAGTGATATTGCCTTATAGGAATAGATGAGATGTAGCTTTTTGTGTAATTTTCTAATAAAATTTTCTGAATTACACATTGGAGTCATATTCCTACATTCTATAAGGTAAGGAAGCTCGTGGGGAACCCTTCAACATTAAGGAGCCAAATCCAATCAATTAGGATTACATGACCTTGTCAAGCTTTTTTATGTGACGAACGATATGTATCTCTTCATTCGAGCTTACAATCAAACTTTTATGGACAGTATTACGCATGCAGTCCTCCTTTAATATTTATATACAGATTTAAAAGCCGTATATTCCATTAGTACTGGAGACAATCTCATCAGGATCATCACCATCTGGTTCCTAGTTTCCTTAACAGACAGCTTTTTGAGATAGCATTACGCTGGGTTTGACCAGAGGACAGATGGCTTTGGGCCTGCAAGAAGGCGGCCGTAGAGATCAGTCGATTTTAACCCTTCAAAAATGAAATTATTTTGTCACTAACGCTGCATTTAGCTTTGTTCGTAAAACTAACGGCAGCCTTATGTGTATATGCAATGAGGCTGCCTTTAGCTTCTTACGAACAGCAAGTAGCATCCTTATGAATCATTATATAATTATAGTTCTCTTTGGTGTTGAAAGGTTGAATAAAAGCTTGCTGCAGAGCTGCGGGTTGAATCTCGGGTGCAGTATGGTAGAAATTTCTCGATTACTGAAACCAAAGAAGATTAAGGGGGTTACCACCATGACAGAAGGGCTTTACTTCTATTGCAGAAAGTCGTGGCGCTGTAATTGTTACAGCAAATGATGTAGTGCACCCCAATTCAACATGATTAATGAATTTATTTTGTCATCCTTCAGGCATCCTAGCTGGTCATGGGTGGAGGCGCGGAGTTAAGGGTGATCGAGTTCACTGATGAAAATTTCACGAGCATCTAGTAATTACGAGATATCTGGAGCTCTTCTTGACAGCTACAGCTGTAAAAAAATATCCAATCAGGATGTAGTTGATTACTAGCTGACGACGTCCGAATGATGCCTTCCTAGCTTTTCAGAAACTCTCCAGAAATGGAACGATAAAATCAAGAAACGTGTAGTACATATAAAGGACTGGCTAGAAAGTTTTGCGACACACGTATACTTGGACTACATGCTACACTACTACAAATGTTTTTTGAGTAACATATAAATATGTCGCAAAGGAGAGGTACAAACTAATCTTTTCATGTACAGTACAGGCTGTATCGACTACGCCAATGTAATCAAAGATATCTAACTCAATTCTAGGACTCGAAGATACTGGTGGCAGTATTTTTCTCAGTCGTAGATCAGACATCTGCCAGAGTGGTCATCAAATGGTCGAGGAGGAACTTATCGATGTAAAACAGACACTAAAGGAATGTTCTTCTCCTGGAAGCTGAAAGCTCTCGTGATCGGGACGCTCTACGACTTGTAAAGACTATGAAAGAAAGAAGCAACGCGGCCTCAAAAGAAGCCATTGCGACGGCGACTTTTTACGCAACATCAAAGACGAACCAAGGACGGAAGCACTGTGCTCCTCAAGCGCATATTGGACGACGAATTTTACGACACAGTTTTCCGTGAAGCGTCAGAAGCTCAAATAGAGCCTCGGAAAATTTTGCAAATAACTTCTGTTGGTGATTTGCGGTCCTCGTTTCCAGTGTGGCGTTTTGAATACAAAAATTTGATTAATCCGTTCTTCGTAAACGGCTTCGCAAAGGAGTGAAGCAATGGCAGGAAAATTACCTCGGATTTTGCTTTGATTTTGACAGACTGATACAAAAAGAGGCCAGGTCATAAGACTTGTGCTTGATAATTACAACTGAGCATCATAGTTATCAGCTACAAATCCCAATTATAAAATGTTTCAAAATTATTTTAAGATAAAAAAATGTCGCCACTTGTAAGTAAGATGCCACACAAGTTTTCTTCCAAACGCATTAATTCCGTTATTTCCATTTTAATGATTCTGATAAATTTCTTCAGTTAACGTTACTCAACAAGTTATTCTAAAATTAATGGTACTTATAAATTATACTAGAGAACGTTACAGAGCTCGAGGTTTTGAAAGTTTTAAGTCAAGTTACTTGGACCATATATGTAAGCAAACTTTGTTGGATCAACTTCATCATCCTTAATTCATTGTATGGCTTCGATTTCTGCAATACTAAAATGTGATATTGAAGTCTCATACACCCACAAATCTACACTTATTCTCATTTGGCTCGCAGTGCATTGACTCATTTTCGGTACTTCTTAGAAGCTCGACTTTGCAAAACAATACACACATGGAGCATTTCATTTACTCAGAACGTGCTTTTCAATACCTGCTCTACCGAATTACAAATTTTAAAAAGGACTCTTTTTTCCCTGGAAGAAAGAACGTTAATTTGAATGCACCAGAAAAAATGCGCTAGAATTCATTGGCTGGAACCACGACTCCTTTTCAGAGACTTCGAGCGGCGCTGAACATCAACACAGCAAAGCTGACCAGTTTCAAAGCGACAGGATGTGGGGGTTCGCCCCTGCAATCGAGAGGGTGTTTCTCGCTCCGCGGAGATTGCTAAAGGGCCCTTCACACGATCAGTCAATGTCTGAAGATAGTGTCGACAGACACAAATATGGGCAACGAATGCTGACTTTGCTCTCCATTCTGTGTGGATGTCAAGGTCAGGTCAAAAGTCAAGGGATTGTACAGTCCCAATAGAGAGAATAGTTAACATTCGTTGTTCATATTTGGGTGTGTTTTCCGATACTGTCTTTAGACACTGACTGATCGTCTGAAGGGCCGTTAACTCACAACAACAACAACAACGAGAGAGACAACTCGTGCTCACCAAGTAGAGTAAATTGTCCGATAAATACCAATGATTGATTTTTATTTCCTTTGAGTTGTGAAAAAAAAAGTGTTCGGGAACCTCATTGTAGAACGTTAACAAAATATCGGCAAGGACACTCCTAGTTGTTTACCCATTTCCCGCTTCCATAATAGGTCATACAAAAGGTGTGACCACCGCTCGCCGAACTTGCCCCATTCGCGTGAGAACAATAACCCCAGGTGCTCCCAACGACACGTGTTGACGCTCTACAGCCTGGGCTGAGAGAACAATGCACCTGACATTCATGCTGCACTCCAAGTTCAGGTAGAAATAACATTATCGCAAGATCGAGCCGACAACATTCAATTGATTATTGGACGAGATTCTGTCAACACACTGTAGCACACTCACGATGTATCCAAAACCTCGTGCGAAGCTTGGAGAAAAAAACGTAAGCTCTACAGAAAGAATTGATAAGCATTTGACGCGGGGAGGAGCAGGTCGTGAGCAGGAATGCTGGAAGACTTCATCCGGGCTCATCCGTCTTTCAAAGCCACAGTTGAAGGGGCGGATCCGTGGTTGGAGGATGTGATGACCCCTGACTTCTGCGGCCTCCCAGCACGAGCCACGGAAACCATCGGAGGTGCTGGCGTCAGGAAACGCTGGGGAGGGCCACAGGGATGCAGCAGCCTACCGCAACTGCGATGCGTTGTATGTAATCGGCCTCGCTCAGATAAACATATGCATTTGGATTCTAAGAAAAATTCAACGCTTGCCAAGTCATCGCAAAGTTATCTGCAGTGTAACGAGTGTAACAAGCAATCGTCCATGTCGAGATTAGTTTGTGGATTAGCATGCCGAGTACATATCGTTCCTTAAAGAAAGAAGAACCATCATCGTTAAAGAAGTGTTTGTCTTTACAAGGGCTGTGTCGCGTGTTCAACACGAATTGAAATCTAACAGGGGGTCGTCTACCGTAGAAAAATGCCATCACAAGTGTAAATCAAACGGGGAAAGCATAATCAAATGCTGAGGTGTACCTTGCTAATTTAATTATTCATTGGGAAATGTGGGTTTTTCGTGTGAGAAAAAAGTTTACTTACTTGAATTCAGTATGAGTAAAAAGTTCTTGTGCCACTGGTATGAACTGCTATTGGTGTACATCTCTGGCTCGGGAGAGTAATGCAGCCCTGCAAAAAATAAAGAGTAAAAATTAGTTTGCTGTAACAGCAATGAGTGTCTTTATGAAGGTATTCATAAACAGCAAAAATATTACTATGAGACTCAATTTTTGATTCCATTGAAGAGCCATTTTTCAAGTTCTGAGGCCGTAGCGTGAGTAATGTATCGTTACATGTAACGAATATACTTAGAAAAGGTTCAAAGAAGTCAAACTGCTTATGCAAATAAAGAAGGCTGGGGAGCAATATTTCTTCGACCAAAGCATGAAGTACATAGAATCGCTTAAATATTTGAACTGATGTAGCTGATGAGCAAGAAATTAGGGAGACATCACGCCATAAACTTACGAATAACTCTACGGTTGTCAATGATTGCGAGTGAAATGCTGTCTAGAAAAACCGCCGCAACTAGCAACAAAACCTATTCCAACTAACAAAGCTAACTTAAGCTCGTGTCTTACGGTAGTGGAATAAAAGAACATGTGGCGCTCTGATAAATAAATGCTGAAAGTAGTAAACCTTACAGAGTTTTACTGGAGATTTTGAGTAACTCGTCATTTCATATCAGTAATGGCGGCAGACGAGTGGAACACGGCCAGCTAAGCTAGGGTAAAGTGACGTAGGCGTTTTCCCCAGTCTATATTGCTACAATCAATAATCTATTAAGTCATTTCTTGGAAAGACAAACGCAGAAAGTAATCAAAGGCCTTTCATTTCACGCATGAGCCAAATGTGCTTCTCTCACAAATACTCAGGAATACTCAAATACTCAGGAAAACTCAAATACTCAGCAATACTTAAACACGCAATAATACTCAAATACCCAGCAATACTCAAATACTCAGCAATACTCAAATGCTCAGCAATACTCCAACACTCGGGAATACTCAAATACTCGAATTCTTTCAAAAGAAAGAAGCCATCTTAATTTTCGCTGTGCCTTTCATCGAGAAGTATCTCTTTAATGAAGCCCACAAAGAACAGGTGCCAGCTACCTAATAATCTCAATGGATTTAAACGTCGGACAGGAAATGTTTTTGTGCAATTCTTAAAAATATTACCTCAAAATACGCAGCAATAAGTCCATTTTGAGGAACGATCGAAGCGTAAAGTTTGACAAACAAAAGATGACAAGCAATATTTACGATTTGTTTCTATGCCGATAACCTTTCACTTTTCAACACTTGTGGCTGAAAATGTATTCATTGGAGGGCATTCAAGAGCTAAGCCTTAGGACATTTGAACAGAAATATTCCGTCAATATCTGGAAAATGATTTGCCCTCCAATTACCCATCGATAAATTTGACAGCTACAACATACACAATAGCTTCTTTTGAGCCTAGATTAATTTACTCTACCAAAGAGCAGACTGAATCAGCTCAACAACGACCAGAAAAAATCATTGGCACCTCATACGTGTGAGAAAATCAGCCAAGTTTTTCCGAAGAAATTTCACGGTCAACGTGTCGGTAAGCCAGGAGGAAGAAACATCGAAAAGATTGCGTATTATCACTCCAAATTATCGCTCTTCCTGAGACTCGTGAAGCAGCGGACTATCTCGGCTAACCTTGTGAAACAGCACAACTTTTGTGAGCTTAAAAGTAATCCGATACACTACAGTACACGTGTTTCTTGATCACTAAAGCAAATAAAACTTTAGAGAGTCGAAAATATTCCAGAAATAAATAATCTACGACAGTTTTGAACATTTCGAATTCTTTAGGAACACAAAGCTATGAGCTTCAATCAAAATACCACGTCGTCTGAAATTTGGACGCTCGTCTTTCAAGCTTTCGTAAGTAGTTTGTCCTATTGGATACAGATTTTAAAATGTCATTTCGATTAAAGTATCATTGGAGAGAGCATCATGTGTCCATCTAAGGTTAAGGTTAAGCATCACGTACTACTGGCTGACGCAGGGATAAGCGTTCCCTGCTGCGAAATGTATAATAATTAATGGAGTGAAGAGCATGGCAGTATATTTAGAAAAGGTAATGGTGAATACTGGTGCAATAGCTCCTGAAATATATTGTGCTTCGAAGTTTAAACCGCATTAAGTGTTCGAGACTTGCATAAAAAATGTAGTATTATTCACGAGTTTTGTTGTATAACTTCCAGGATATTCAGGTGTGAAAACGATGTGTCAAATTACAATGACTTTTGACTTATAAAACTTTTCTGTACTACATAGTATGGCGCGCTAGGTTCCACATAGTTAAAATTAGTCGATATCCTCAGCCCTTGCAACGGCGAGGATTAAAAAAACTACCATTAAAACTCTTTTGGGTTTTAACAGGCAGATCTGTAGGGTAAATTATTAGATTTTTCGCAATATTCTAAGATGATGTATGCATTGTACCTTGTTTGCAATAACCAAGCTCTGAAGTTTCTTGTTTCTCATTTTACTGCATATACTAAACTTAATTATTGTTATGACTAACTGAATGCGTCAATGGTTAGAACTACCGGAAGCTTTGATTTAACGGCTAATGCCCAAGCCTTATTTGCATTCGCTGGTTATCTCGTCAACATGCTCATGATTCAATTAATTGCCTTCGTTTCAAAGTCCGTGCTTCCTGAAGCTCAGAATCTCGTCAAAGCAGACACCGTCAACGCCTCTACCCTCCCCTAACGCTCACATCAATCCGTGCGCCTTCGTTCTACTCCTGCACGTTCGAGCGCACGCCAGCATGCATCCGTCGGTCGATACTCTACTTTGCTCATTCTAATTACGAGCCCTGAATGCGGGTCCAAAACCACACCCTTGAAATTGTGATCGGCTAATTGGAAGGCTCTGCCTCTAAACTTAGGGGTGCATTCAGATGTATTTACATGCGATAGTGTGCAGGTGACAGCTTTGACTGCGTACATTTCACCTCATGTTGGCTGTTCCGACGATCATCTCATCGGTGGGAAAATTGAAAAAGTAGACTCGTAAGGAATAGCAGTGAATATTCTGTGACTGATCGGTTGGAGAGGAAGCTGGCCTTATGCTATGCAAACAAATAGAAGTAAAAAAGTATAATTTATTCAAACAAAATGTGCTCCTACGACATCCTCCAGTAATAACAGTTGCTTACTGAAGAATGGGTGGTTCGGGCTGCTACCAGAGAACGCTGATCTGACAGGGTAGACAGACGAGCATGGACACTATCAGCATACCTCAGTGTCTGATTCTCAGAAATCGCCGCAAATTCTCCGAAAAGCTGCAACTTCTTGGGGAGCGCGGAAGGACAATCTTCCTCACCAACCTAATTCAAAATCAGCGCACCTAATTTCCCAGAGTTCACTGGCCAGCAGCGCAGTGGCGCAGTTGTTATGTCCGCTTTAGAACATCACTGCCAAGATCTGCGGGCCACCACTGGCCAATTTCTCGCCTATAGAGTTTATCTCAGCAGAGCTGACAAAAGACGTCATAAGACTACCATTGTTGCGGGGAATTACTCAAAGTCTACCGCGCAATCGTGCTTATTTTTAACTGGGCGTACCTCCATAGGAAGTGTCACTTACATTTTTTAAGTCAATTCAAGCCAAAACGTGAACCTAAACTAATCCCGAGGTAGCAGAAGCAGTGATGTTATCTGTCTCGAAAGCGGGGTTATTGTGGAAACAATTCACTCCGAAAAAATCGGACGTTGAACAACTGGGATATTTTAAATGACATTTCAACCGAGTTCATACTGATTACCTTATACGTACATAATTTGATGACAATTTTTCGGTGCTACTGTGCAATACTGCCCTGAAACGCAGCTCGCTATGTAGAAAGCAGTGCTCTTCTGAAGCAGAGCGCCGCGCGTCCACGTCTTTGGAGAAGGCGGAGAGAGCTGGTTACTCATTCACGAGAAATATTCTTCTTCTTATAATAGATTTCGATGTTAATCTAGCGGAGATGTATCTGTGAACACAATGAAAAGAATGCGTATTTGTATTACTTCTATCGGCTGGCATTGGGACATTCTTTTACGAATATTGAATGAGAAGATTAATTTAAAAGTTGTATTCCGAATATTGAGTAAACTTACTTCAAAGCCAAATCATTCACACGTGGGACCAAGCTACTGCAAACGTGCGAGCGGAATGGTAACACAATTGGTCTATTTTCATGTTGTATACTGCGCCCAAGCTCATTTTGCTCGGTAGAATCAATATCATCTAATGTCACAATATCACATAATATCATTAAAACGTCTGTCAAACATCAGGAAATATACTCATACTCCGTTATATATACAACATTGGACGGTGAGGAGAGTGACCTGGTGACACAATGGCGAATTGTACACCGCTGTGCGAAGCTTTAAAATGGTCTGACGTACTGTGCAGTGCGTACTAAAAGCAGCGCCACAATCCAAAGAAACCACCCATGAGCTGTGAGAAAATATGTATAATATATGTATTTTTATATGTTTATGTGTTTCATTCGCTCGCTCAAAGACTGACACATTATTGTGAGTCATTTATGTATTATGGTCCACTCTTCTGATTAGGGAGATGGTACCCGTGAAACATATGCATATAAATGCACCAACCTTGACATTCTCAGCGTAAGTCTACGGTATTTCTAACAAAAGTTTAGCGCACTTTGGCTACTCTATAATTCTAGGGAGACTAAACGGAAATTGAGAGAACACTAAGTATTTAAAAGTTTTAACTCCAGGTGCGATCTACCTAAACATAACTTGCGGGGATAGACTTTAAGCCTCAGCTCGGCCTTAGCTAAGCTTGTTAAGAAACTAGACAGCCAATCTGTAGAGCTTAAATCCCACTCTATTACACGGTATTTTTGAAAAGTTTACTCAACGCTAGATCGTATAGTTACGGACAACCTGCTGCTGCAACACTGATCTCTTCAGTAGAAGTGATACGTTCAGGTGTGTCTAAATTTTGCTGAAAGGGGCGACTTTTATGAGACTTCTGAATAAGCTCAGAACCAAGCAAGTCGCTCTTCTGGTGCTAAGAGTAATCTTGCACTGCCGATCCATTGTGCCACAAACCTGTAAGGCGAATACGTATATCGATTATATTTACAATTACATTTAGCCCGTTGAAACCAAAGAACTGTTTGTGGACATTTAAATTATCATAACACTAGTTTTCAGAAGAATATGCCAATATTATAACTCAAGCGCATTTCTAAAATTAGAATTAAGCGTAAAAAATGAATGATGCTTCAGTGTCTTGCGAGTAAATTGATTCTAATTTACGTTGTAAGGCCTCGACTGTTGTAAACTTCATGGAACACGGATCAGTGACATCTTATTTAGCCACCATCTACATATACTTACGAACGGTAAGGATGCGTAACAGTATGGCGGCCACTCCGTATGATGAATAAATTACTACAACATAAAGTCATTCTCAGGCTCATCGCGTTGTGTTGTTTTTTGAACGTGAAATTCAATGGCCCCCAAACTAGGGGAAATAAAGAAGTGACAAAAAAGTTGGAAAGTCATAAAAAAGTAATAAAGTTGAACCAAATTACAAAAAGCACCGAACACTAATCTACCGTACCCATATTTATTCTTTTCTAATGCTGTATGTTAGTTTTTTAAATTATTGATGCTCTGCTAATTTAAAACTTGATTATGACTTTAGCACTTTCTCCGGTCACCCTTTCAACACCCCTAGTTGATGAACCAGTCACATAGACAAACAAAGTGTCTGATTCTAACTTACTCGTCATGGCTGAATCGTTAAGCCGCCATCAGGTAATCGAACAGAATAACTAAGCTACTCTGACTCTCAGTCCTGACGTCGGCCTTTAGCAAATCGTTCACCAAGAAGACAAAATCAACAAACACGCCCGTAAAATCTCTCTTTTCATTGAGAGTAGCGACTAAACTCAGGGCAGTGCCTAGAACAGGAAAGTTTAATTGGTGGGAAACTGTACCCGAGCCAAGGCATTCCCCAGACCTCGGCCCGTCTATACAGTCTGTTTTGTGGCACAAATGGAACACAAAATCTTATTTTCCTTACCTCTAACTCGATAAATCCCTCGCGAAGGCGCAGTGAAGGAATTAAGGGCTTAACGAACATATTTTCACGTTTTGCCTTCCTTTATTCCCGAATAAAAATGTTTTTTCTTTAAATGTTGTTATTCCAGCCAGTGAAAGTGAACTCAGGTAAAGTTATTTACGTTTTTATTCCATCAGTACTCGTTGTTGTTCGACTGCTCAATCGAACATTCTTGCGAATTCAGTTCAAAGTTTAGCTATAAAAAACCTTTTCATTTCTTTTGTGCGTAAAACTTAATTGTGTTGGAAAATAAAATCTGACCTGCGAGTTCACGCGAAATGGCTTTAACAAAAAAGCTTGATTAAATAACTCTATATTTATATTTTTAGGTGCCTTAAGGAAATAACTCCAATAAATTTTATAAGCTGTAGCAACTTTTACACAGTAGCAGCTCGACGTGTATCACAACTGCAAATGACTTCCATTATTCTTGGCTCCATATGATTTAGTTATAAAGGAAATGCACCTAAAACGGAATTTCAAAGTTTAAGGTACAACCACGATAACCTTTCGCGGTAGTTGTACGCAACTTTTACCTTCCCATGATAATTATTGTAGCAGTCTACACAATCGAGAACGATGTTCAAATGAAGTCCGTCGAATGCGAACATCTCTATTCGAGCCAAGGTAAGCACGGAGTCCACCTCCTTAATTATAACTAAGCCTCAAGCATTTCTCTAGCGCTAATCTGCAATTGTAAACTCTCCACTCTCATGCAGATGTGAGCTATTTGATGAGACCTTGGTATTCGGGTATTTGCCAGGACCACGATCAGGGACTGTTTGCAGAGACTCCCCGTACCTCGTCGAACATGCCCGTGTTTCTGCTCGCACTGTATGTTCAGCAGCTCCGCCACAACACTACAAACCCAGTAATTGTTTTTCTGGACCTTCCTTTTGTCGCATCGAGTGTTTAGAGGAAGCAGGCGGTAGACCTTGAATTGTAGGTCTTTTTCACGTTTGCCAGATCGCCTCGAAGGTGCAGCAGAGGAAGGTGTGTGGGACTTGGCTTGTCTTGCGAACGAACGAATGATCTTAGAATACGCGTGTTAACTGACAGAAGATGGAGAGGGCCGGTTAAAGATGACAGAACAGACAACGCAGTCATTTCGTTACAGTACGTTGGAAATACTCAATGAAAATATTTAAAGTTTATTGGTCGCCTGACGCAGGAGATTTCAAATGTGAACTTAGAGTTAATAGAGCGTATTTTTACGACATTCAATGTGATTCTGACATAGGTTTTTATAGTAATACAAGGAAAACAACTAGGAAACAAGGACACTTCCTTCTTTCATAATCCTAACTTTGAAATACCACCTGTTGATCTAACGCTCGATAAAAAAAACATTTTGAGCAAACAACCCAATGTGTAAATAAGTAAATAGATTGGTATAAATTCACTGAGCAAATTTTTCCACAAATTATCGAATCAAAGAATTCAAAATTTTTCGTATAGTATGATAACACAGCAAGGAGAACTTCTGCCTTGCATAATAGCTCTGAAGTTGTTGCACAAAAAATTAGAGAAACGGTTTTTAAATACAGTTCTGAGATCACACTCAAACACTGCTTTAGAATGTTCAAATATAAAATACAATAAAATACTTTATCTATAAAAACGCTAATTGAATTTTATACAAGCACGAACAGTACACCCGTAAGAATTTTCCAATCGAATATTTTTTCAACTTTAAAACCCGGACGTCTGGCGCAACTGAAACTAATCTGCATCACCATGCGTTAGTGAAATCGGTTACTTTACCATATGCACCCTCGATCAGGATGGTGATCGTCTTAATTAGGCAAGTTTCAATAAAAGACAAAGTTTTCCACCCCCTTTGCATTGCATCTTATTAAGCAAAATCAACTAAGCGCGGCAATCAGCATTTTTTTAACTAAGGTCATCGGCCACTCATACTTTTAAATCCTGGCTCTTCAGTGAGCACAGCATGCACTTCTTGTCATCGGAAGGGTTATCACACAGTTATATAGAAGGAAAACTTTCTGAATTATCGTGAATACAATTAGGTAGTGTGAACGTGGATGAAGTTTATGCTGTAATAATTAAAATAACGAGAAAATTAATAGTTTTCACAACATGTTTATACCGTGATGTTAAATCTCTTACATAATTCGCTGAAATGTGAAACTAAAATACTGCTCAAATCCACTATTGCATTTGTTACACATGCTCTTTATGGTGTTGATTCATTTTTGAAAATTAAATTGAAAACATGGACGATAACTTGACCTGGGTAAAAGAACTATTAATATTTCCATCTGAAGTGTTAATATTGATATTAACTACTAGACAGCTAAAATTGTATGTATGGTAAATCAATAGTACTTAAAATTCGTAGAAAGTTTCTCAATCATTGTCGCGTTTGACCTTTTTCAAATAAATTCAATAGAAACCCAACCATTGTTTAATTTCTACATGTAGTTAACCAACGCATTTTTCGAATATCAAACTTAAAACTTGGGAAACACATGCAAGGAAAAACAGACGGCTTTAATTTTATTTTAGTTAATTAAACCCAGGTATACTAGAATCCTCCATCTCACGTCTTAGTTTAACGACCTTCTCCCGGAGTCATACCGCCGAGTTCAAGCGACGCTGTTCAGAGTCTCTGAGGGTTCCATTTCCAAGATTTTTGTCGCTAAGTAGCTCGTCTAATAAAAGCAGTTGCTGCCATCCAAAGCACTTCTCTCGATTCCAGACGTTTCATCTCGTCCGTAAGTACAGAAATCTGAGACCAGCACATTCAAAGTCAGCTGCTGAGAAGCGTTAATTAAGTCAATCCAAACACGCTGGGCCACTTGCAAGACTCTCTTTTCCTCCCTCTCTCCCTCTGCTCATGGGGCTGCTGGACGCATTCGATTCAGAGGCCCTACGAATTATTTTGGAAAAGCAAGCTCAACGTTTCCACACAACTAATTTTCAACGTAATTGAAGACCATGGCTCTGAGGAAACTGAGACGCTTTTGATAAAAGCCCTTGAAATTACAGCACAATAA
>VOMN01016938.1:0-10943 GCA_014899125.1 Orchestia grillus | reverse complement strand
ACTCCGCTCATGTTCATTAACGAAGCGTTAATAATAGACCAGCAGAAGAATTAATAATAGACCAGCAGAAGAGTTAATAATAGACCAGCTCACACATCTGGACTTATCGAAGGACGATTTGATTCCTTGGATTCATGCAAACAGTTTTGTTAATCTGTAATTACTCTTTAACGGGATGGAACCACCCATACGGCCAGCGTGGTTCAAAATCGACCTACATTGGGACGATATGGCTAGTTTTGGGGGCCGAGGAGTTGTGGCCTCTTTCATCATCAGATTTGAACCCCTTGGACTTCAGTCTATAGAACATTCNTATTATGTTTTAAGTAAAAAAGTTATCATTTACTTTACTACAGTTATTTAATCAAATTGTTGTCTACACTTCGTTTGATCATCCTGTATTTGATGTCACTCACACTACGTTGATTTTATTTCTAATTTAAAAAATAAAATATTTGAAAAAGCCGCCATGTTGCATTAACGAGACTGTCTGAAGCCTGGCAGGAAGAGATTCAAGTCTTTTGAAGAATTTGTCGAGTGGAACTTGCTCTGAGCAAAACAACCAAGCGGGGCTCGTTATAAACACTGAAGAGCGTGTTTATAGATCGCGTTAATCGATATTACACTTCAACCTCCATGGCATTACTGGACTGTTTGAACATCGTAATTTTACGGTGTTAACATTCATGCCAAAATAAGAATTATGACCCGCCACAACTCATTGTTGTTCTTTCTGAGGTCTACCTAAACATTGGTGAAGTTTGAGTGAGTACAACACAGCTAACGCAATGCGTAGGCCAGAAAACGGGATATTGACGTGAATATTATTATTGAGGCGAGAATATTATTACTGAGGCGAGAATATTATTATTGAGGCGAGAATATTATTAGGCAGAATATTTTTTTTGGATGGCGTAAACGTCCAATACCACAGCACCATACAGGACGCGACAAAATTATCTGACACATTCGTTAGTTTAATGGAAGCGAAATGAATAAAGAATGGAAAAAGAGTATACATTTTTTCATCCGAAATATATTGAAATAAAATTTTGTTTTATTCCCTTTTAGATACAAAAATGATTTTGTTCATTCTTTATTTTGTGTCTCGTTGATTGTACTAGCGAATGTGTCGCTCGAAAATGTGTTGTGCTGCACCCCGGCGAGGTCGAGATGCTCTTACCATGTTGTTCACCCAAATCGGATTTTTAAACTTTTTGCGAGTAAACTCGTCAACTGTTCGATTTAACCCTTATTTTTTTTAAAGCCCCCTCACCTGCAACCAAATCGTTAAAAAAACAATTTTTATTGCTTTAAAATATTAAAATAATTTTTTTTATTTTAACCCTTAATTGCACCGGGTATCATATCTGATATAGTTCCCTAAAAAAAGCTAGTTCAACTGTGAGTACTACCTACGCGTTGTTTTTCTTTAATATTCGGGAAAACTGATGTGGAGCAGTGTTGAAATAAAAAAAAAACTAGAAAGAGTTCATTCACTCTTTCTTTACTGCTCTCCGTACGAACCGACCATTCCCCTAGCGGACTCTTTAGAGTACATCTCGAGTAAATAAAGTCGTCTGAAAATGGTGCGTTTCAGCAAGAAACTTGCCGTGGCAGGGGATAAGCATAAATGGCTCACAAAAAATGCACCTACTCTTTGTAATTCAATAATTTTAAAACAAAAAAGTCTACACCCGCTAATTTCTTACGAAAGTAAAGTGTAACTATCAAATTAGCTGTGGGTAACTGGCGCTCACTGGCAATTTACGCTTATGCGCAGATCGTATGCATGGAACTTATATAGATTATTGAATTACAAAGAGTGAATGCATTTTTTGTACCCCTGAACATATCACCAGGAGCTGGTGAGTGCGGGGCGGCGGTGGCGAGCGAGAGCGGTGCTCGAGAACAGCCTCCGCCGGAGCTGGGGCGCCCGCCCAGGTCCCTTTGCAGGGTCATAATCAACGCGCCTCTGGATCTCAGATCCCTTTATTGAGGTGTGTGTGAGCGAGCACAGTGAGCAAAAGTTTCCATTTTCGCAGAGGTTTGTTTTGAGGCGAAAGCAAGGGCTGCCTGCACAGCTGGCAGAGCATGGGCTTGATTTATTCGCAATTGGTTCTTTCTTTCTGGTTGTTCGTGTGCACAGTCACGTCTAGTTACGACTCTCATTCTACTTGTAAAATTGTTTTAAAACCACTTCTAATACAGTGATATATGTGTGCATTTATGCATTGGTTCAACAGAATGACTTTGAGTTGATCTCTATTAGAACCAGCTTATACCGTAATGTTTCGGAACTTTAACAACTTCGGTTGTTTTAGGGCAGTGCTATCCAAACTGCGGGTCATGAGCCTTTTTTTGATGGTCGTGGAGGGTCCAGCTTTATGTACACGATTGCTCTCTCTCTCTCTCTGCTATGATTAATACTCAAAAGATACCTGTGCCGTTGAAAATTAGTGTTTTCATAAGGCTGATAAATGTGAGGGTTATGATAGGCTTGGTATAATGAAAGGGGTCACGTACTGAAAAAGTTCGGGAAACGCTGTAGTGTAGATGGTAGTCTTGACCCTGCACGTGTGAACGAAGGCGCAGTTTTCTTCCACTCGTCTCGTGAGATATCTCAGGGTCGAGCAGAATGAACATGATCCACACTCTCAAGGGAACTGTGCACAGGCTCATCCGTCGTGACGTGCGTCAGTTTCTAACTGAAGTGTACGTCGAGGGATTTTTCATGGTGGATGTGTATTCCATATCTCGTATTGAGTTATGCAATTTACATACAAGGTCTTCCAAAGAGGGTATGTATCACCTGGTCGTATATGATGAAACACACACGCTCTTACAACTCACGTTAAATGTTCCATGGCGCGGCGGTTACGCGCTCCGTTCTCAAGCGACAATGCAGGTGTTCGAGTCCCGGCTGCGCTGAAGGATTTTCGGGGAACCGCGAAGTGCTTCCCTAGGGAAAGGAAGCGTAACACCACATTCCTCACATCTCTCACGCTTCAGCAGTTATGAGGCATTTTAAAAGTCAATCTAGAGCTGCATGTCAACTCGATCGGAATAAAAGTAAAGTTTATGCAGTATAGTGGTCCTCAACCATATTTTGCGCATTCACCTAAGAAAATTTTACTTTTCCCTTGCATCCTCTACAAGTTTATAGCTATTCATGGACAAATACCGGGAGTTTATGCTGAATTTCATCAACGAAAGAAACGGTTTATATAATTCCGGAAATATGTTACGTATTTTTCGCAACCCAGGAAGGAAGCGAGCACCCGCGTTTGGGAACCTTGCATGTATGTATTATATATGTAGTTTCCATGCGCTACTGACGCGTGCGTTGTCCGATCCTCATCCTGTGTCATACGTTTCTCATTAAAAGAAATCAAAAGCCTGGAGAAAACGATTGCTGAAACGCTTAATTAAAATCTTGGCATTATATTGTAAATGAAAAGGTCGAACGTTTTTTTAATTTGGCGAAAACCTTCCGTAACAACAAGTTCATTTCGTTGCTCACGAATCATTTGAAAATCGGACTGCGCATGTCTCACTAACCGCTTCCGGATGTTCTGCTTTAAAGATGAAACAAACCAAAATTGAATCTGACCTAGCTATTTAAATTAATGTAAAATTGAATCTAACCTAGCTATTTAAATGACTATAAAATTGAATTTAACCTAACTACATAAATGACTATAAAATTTAAAACTAACCTAAGCTCAAATTCCACTTACGGTTTCAGAGTATTTAGCACTAAAAAGTGATGATACATCGTATAATTGCGGCTACGAAGCAAAATTTCACATTTATGTACACATAATCTGACGGTGCGGAACCGCTGTGCAATTTACACCAGTGCACCCGCGGGAAATTTACGGCTCTGCGCGAACGAGAAAATCTAACATTTTTTCCGATGAAAAGCATTCAAGAAGAAAATATTGAAGCGATTATTGAGAGTAGTCCTCTTAATGGGCGTAGAATAAACAACAGGGTTCGGTTAGTTAGGTTTACCTACCGTATGCCACGGGAACTGGGGACCCCAGGGGGCAGATCATATTGATAACTACTCGATTTCAAATCGTGGCGAAGTCGGTATAATTATTCGGTCTTTTGAGACAATGCGTCTCTTTTCCTACTCGTCCAAGCGCAAAAGATTTTACGGATGTGACGTCACTCTATGCATGTCTATGACGAAGTTCCATCGTTGCATCGACGTCTACGGACGTGAAACATGTGTATCCTGATGAAATTTCATGTAGACGTTCTCTGTCAAAGTCTCTGCTCAATTTTCGCAGCTACTCGTGTTTCTAAGCATTTTTAACTCGTTTGAAGTGAAATACAATGTTTTTCTAACCTTAACATCGGTAATTTGCGCAGCTACTCGTGTTTCTAAGCATTTTTAACTCGTTTGAAGTGAAATACAATGTTGTTCTAACTATAACATCGGTAATTTTCAGTTGCATTACTCGCCTGTGGTCAGTGTGTTGGACGGCGCTTAGGAATTTTTTTTACTGATGTGACATGCGAGTATCTGCTCTGTTACCAATTTCTTCATGTATGAATTGTCCTCCAGGGTATGAGTTTTATGAATCATTACACTTGTCACACTAGGGAATAATTTGTGTTTTCATAGTTAGTCTGAGTAACGCCTGGGAACATTTTCATGTTTCATTTCTAGCTTATATTTTTCTCTATGGTATTGTATTGTATAATACTCTCTTTTATGTATAAGTATTACACAATTGTTGCCTAATGCTTAATATTATAATGGCACGTGCGATGACATATCACATTCAGGACATTTATAACGCAAAGAGAATTCAAATTGTTCATCATTTTATGTAGCAGAAATTGTCAGTAATCGACAAGTTTTACTCGCTTTTTGCTAAGGTTTTTAAACTGGAAATTTTTCAGCAACGTCTTGAATTTAAGGCCGACCACTCTCAAAAAAAAACTTCATTCAAGCTCAGCAAACTGCACCAATAACTTTCCCAGGGTAATTGTGCTCAGACGTCCTCGCTCTACCGCAAATCGTGGAAGTTTTTAGCCGGCTTGTCGGCCATGATTGTCAGCAATTAGCAGCGCTGCAGCCGGAGCTCTGCGGACACTGCTGCCTTCGTCCGCGCCTCCGCACATCCGCAGTTTAGGTTCATGTCGCCTCTCTGAGTCTTCGACTTCAGCCAAGAACTTTCCGTATCCGTGGCCGCCTTCTTGATTCGTCACTCCAGGTTTCCTGTTTGTTAAATCCGCTATTGTTTTGCCATATTAGGCTCGTCATGCAAACTAGGCTATTTCTCGTGAACTTAGACGCTGCATTTTCTTCCTTCGTTCTTTGTTTTATCGCGAGAGGCGCTCCAATCTCTCCGTCGTCTTCTTCCCATTGTGCACGAAATTTACGTGGACTGGGACGAAACACTCGTGTCCTAGGTTTTTTTAAAATTAATTTCAAACTCAGCCATATGAGAGAGAAAATCAAAATCCTTAAAGAGTCAATCATTATATTTCCTGGCACACGTTGAACAAGAGTATCAATAAAATACCGGATGGACATGACTATACCAAGAAAAATCTTCTGTTGGCACGCTGGATGAAACCCTGTTCTGTAAGAGATTCGCTCGCCTGGCATACTGTTGCTATGTTCCCTAGTATACTGTTGTTATGCTCCCTAGTATACTGTTATGCTCCCTAGCATACTGTTGCTATGCTCCCTAGCGTACTGTTGCTATGCTCCCTAGTGTACTGTTGCTGTGCCCCCTAGCGCACTGTTCCTATGCTCCCTAGTGTACTGTTGCTGTGCCCCCTAGCGTACTGTTGCTATGCTCCCTAGGCACCTCTCAAGAGGTATAGGATAGGGAATAGGGTCAGGTTAGTTAGGTATGTCTATCTTCTGCTAAAGGGAATGGCATGCCCAGGGACGCCGTTTTCGAGCTCATTTTGCTTCTTTCAGTTTTAACTCCTTCTTCGCGATCTCTTCTTTGTCTTTTCTTCCTCATCATTCTTCATTTGCTGTTTCTATGCGCAGAGGATCCTGTGTGGCAACACACCTTGTGTATAGATTCCCCGTTCTCTACAGTCCATCTTATTTTGAAATGGTCCCGTCTCTTGGGGTGCAACATACTCGGAGGCAACGAAGTGCTGCGACCTATACTAGTGCTACTAGTGCTACTACGATTACTACTACTACTGCTATGCTCCCTAGGACAGGATTTGGCGCCCTATAGCACGCCAGTCCGGCATGATTTCTCTGACTGCCTCTGGCTCGTAGGTAAGTACTTAAATCTTAGCTCAGAAGTTTCTTAAAAAACACTCCCCCTTAGTTGTATTCAGTGTTGAAAACGCATTAAATTGCTCTCATGGAAATACATTTCAACGCTTTTTTGGCGCTGTGACTCACCGGTGGGTCATTACACCCTAGAAAAACAACATCGTCCCGGGAAACGTGAGGAAATGATTCGACTTTCTTGGATCTCTCAGCCACAAAGTTCACGATCCCTGCCCCAGGGCATCGGGTAAACTAATAAAGTACCTGTTAAAATAGGTACAAACGAGACTATAATGTTTTCATCTTTGATAATGTAGTTCAAATGTAGCTGCAGACCTGACAAGTATCGGTGCTCCGACAGGCCTAAGTAGTAATTTGAGCCTCTTTTGTAGCCTCTTTTGTGAATTTGAGCCTCTTTTGTGAATGAACCTTTTCCAGCAAAAGACCCATATCAACTGAGGAATTTCGTTGGTTTTCTATAATGCTCACGTATATGAAGTGTAAAATTTTATTTTGTGATATTCGCCGAGTATATGTATGGATTCACGTGTGTAGATGTCAAGGCTCATATTTCTGTTGTAAAATGAATTAGAAAGTAAAAAAGACACTTTTATCGACTTAGCGCGGCGCTTCTGCATTATTCATGTCAGTATACGATGGACTTCATACAAATTACTTCACTTTAGTTCAACAAGTTTGTACAACACTTCTCTGCGGTACGGATTCGTGCACATGAGTCATGGGTCGATATGACCCATGCGTTCCGATGACTAAAATGTGATTAACAAATTGTTAGGTTGCGAATAAATTTTCATGATGAATAAATGAATTAAAAATGGGAATGAAATGCTTTAAACCATTTAGAATCAACTAGATTGAAGCTGGTTATGGTGATTCTGAAATTTCAAAACTTTTCCTTTTGATCCACCTGTCCGCCGACACACATGTAGTATTAGTGCGTCAAACTTGCCAGTGACACATGTAGTATTAGTGCGTCAAACTTGCCAGTGCTGAGGCGGCCAGGAGCCAGGGCCGCTCCATGCGACGCGCGCTGTCGTCGTTATTGAAGCTCAATAAACAGATGAAGAATTTCTCGAGTAGCTCAAGAAAAGTGTCTTTAGTAAGGATATTGAGCAAACTTGTTCAGTTTCGCCTCTTTATGAGACGCAGACTTTTGTGTGGCGCTTTAGGTACGACGAGGGATTTATTTTTTGCGGGACGTTTGTGTTATGAAGACGACACTGAAGTGTTTAAGCTTTCTTGTTTCATTTTTCATGTGTATTCCAATGGCATGTTCGGAATTATTTCATCGTGGTTGAAGAATATTTCCGTATATACATATGTAAGCGCCAGTTTTATATGTTGTTATATTATATACGTTTTTTATATATATGTTATATGTTTATATGTTATATATGTTTTTTTTTAGGGACAGTTAAAGGTACAGTTTTTGTGCAATTATACCTGGGTGTCAACTACCAATCTCCGATTCTTAATTTAGACATCACCAGACTGAACAAGTTTCTCCTCTCCAGAATTCGATAACGAACTTGCCTCCCGGAAACCAGTTATCAAAACATGGAAGCCTCCTTTGCTTTAGAGCTTTTGTCGCTTTTACGACGTTTAAAGGGAATCTGTAGAGGAGGTGTAAACCTCCTGGAATGCGACATAATTGCTTGCAGAGCTTGCCTGCTTGCTCGTCACAATGGCGGGCCGCGTGAGGCCTCACCGAGCTTGCAAGCATGCAAGCAGCAGCAAACGCAGCGCACAGGAACAGGAGCCTTTGGTGTGTGTGGGTGTAGGTGTGTGTGGGTGTGTGTGTAGGTGGGTGTGTGGGTGTTATGCGTGTGTGGGTGTAGTATCACCAATGCGTAATGCCCCTTAGCTCGTGAACTTAACGATTCAAAAATGGTACATTCGGTACATGAATGTCCGTTCATGTATCTGTTCCAGTGCTCCAGACTTGCAAGCTGTGTGCTGTATTGTGTATCTCCTGATACGTGAATATGCAAGTACAAAATACAGAGATAGGGTCAGTAAACGTTGTATTAACAAGAACCCTCGAGCTTCTTTGTAGATTTTCTAGCTCCAGTTTCTCCGTTGTTTTTTGTCGCGGTGTTCCAGGGCAATGATGATAGGTATTCGTTTGAAGCTGCTCTCGCTGATTACTCATTTATAAATTAATTTCACGCTATCACGAATTTCAGAGTTCATTTACAGATTCTTTATTACGCCCATTTAACAGCAGTCCACCAATTTCTCAGAAGTCAAAGTGCACGATGCACTGAAAGATTTAAGGTAATAACCAGAAGGAGAGGTTTACAAGGTAATTTTTTATGACTGGGACCAATAGAATCTTCAACAACTGCCATTGCATTGAACTGGTTTTTAAAAGCTAAGCATCTATGGCAGTCTGAGACACGCCAATTTTTTTTTATATCTTTGTATCCGTAGGGGATACTTAAAGGGAGAGTTTACTTTGGTAACCCGACAGATCTACACCAACTCAAGGTATCCATTGGGGCAGAAACGCAGCGGATTGGACCAGCGCTCACTACATAGTGCCGTAATGAACAGCTATCGCACATGAATATCGTCTTCAGAACGCAATGAAAATAAAACTTGGTGATCTCAGAATTCCTTTACTTCTCGGTTTTTCAAAATGCTTCGATTATTTCAGAAGTTATCATAGATTCATTTTGCTCCGGTCATTGAAATGTGTACGCATGTGCCGGGCCACGCTGCTGCTACGCGAACGAACAAAACAAAGAGGAGGAAAATGCGAACACAACATTAATTAAGGCGTAACTGAGCCGGGGGTCTGTGTGCTGGGTATCCGTGGGCACTGAGAAGACCAAGTCATGAGTGATGACGTCAAGGCGTTACGTCGCACCTCGTCAACGCTGTTTTGCCGTCGTCATTGTGTTTTGATGGCTTGTTGCGACCAAGTCGACCAACACGAAGCGCGTTCTCGTGAAACCGGACGGAATCTCAGGATGCTGTAGTTCAAGGATAGGGCTGTGGTAGCATGGAGATTATAGGCTGTGTTTAGATACTAATTTAAAAAAATATTACCCAGTATTATTTCATTTTCTTCGCTTTTAAATTTGGTGATTTGTTAGAATAGGGATCAGCCAAGGTTCATTTTGTAGGGATGGGTAAAAATAATCAATTGATTTTTTTTATTGACCAGAGTTTTCACGCGTCCAAGCGCCGTGCGTTTTCAAAAGAACAAAACAAAGAAAATGTTGGACGCATCGCCTGCGCGTCTGTAAACAACCTACGTCGACTGGTGTGAAAGATAGTACTGTGGTGAATATTAGTCTAACAACGGGAGCACAATGGGCGAAGAAAAGTCAGATTGAAGAAAGAATGCCATTGATCAATTTGATTTGAACATATATTCTGAATACCTAACCTACCTTCAAACTCTATATTGTTTGTTCATAATAATAAAATCGTTCTTATTTTGATATCACATTTTCCTACCGACACGCTCTGACTTTCAAGTTTCTATAACTTTAAACTAAGCATTTTCGGACATGCCTTCGAAACTTAACATGAGTTTATTTCACCAAAACGGGCGGTGTGTTAAAGTTTGTTCAAAGAATTCTGAAACACCCTGTATGCAGCAAAAAATGCATCAACATATGTATTTTCTTCCACATGTAAATAATTTCAGAGTACAGGAAGTTAAAGCTCCCCAGATGACGTACCACGTAGCTGCACAGCGGCCCTCGACGCTTTGGACCTCAGACACCAGATTTAGCGATGACTTAATAGGCAATTTAAGAGAGTGAAAAAAGTTCCACAGCCTCTCAGCCGGAAAGAATGAGAATTGACGAAGAAATGAGCATTATGGACGTGCTGGGAGGTGCGGAGCGACTTGTTGGGATGAATTGTAAGCTCTACGTCATAACGGAGGGATGAGCGCCCCTCGAGGACCCCCACAGCGCCCTTATTACAGAAGAAGAATGGCCTCCCCCATCATGGATCTCAACGCTCTTGTTTATTCTCAGCCATCAACGTTGGACGTGATGCCTAACTGCAATTTTCCTGCTCCAAAGGCGAAATTGAATAAGGGACGTGTAAAATTTGGATGGAAACTGCGCCACCGCGTGATGCGCTCAAAACACTCTTAGACGACTCCAATGGGTACTGGAATTCATAGAGAAGAATAATGATAGGTTCAATTATGTGGCGTTGCTTTGTACTGCATTACTCTCTATTTCACGGAGTTTGAGCTCAAAATTGGGAATTTCTCCAGAATTGTGAGCTTTGGATCCAGCACAGTCGTCCTCCGCAAAGAGCGCTAGATCGGTTCCAGCAAACACCTGCTCTACAGTCTTCACACGCATCAAGTTATATCAAGTAGGGCAAGCATCAGATTGCACGAACTATATTTGTATCATAAGCAGCAAATAGAGCGTACTATTAGACTTAAATCAGAAGATAGAGCGGCTCAAGCTGGAACCGATCTATGTAGAGGTCGTTGAGGGTGACGCCTGGATCCCCATTTGTCCCCTGTCCTGTCTACAGCAGATCACTCTAAGCCCCACCGTGGTGCTATAAAATTCAAGTCTTCCCAAAAATGTGCCCCAGTGCATCCACTCTCGCACTCAAAGAACAGGAACTTCATTGGAACAGAGGTGACGCACAGTGCAACTCGTGGGAT
>VOMN01016932.1:0-28371 GCA_014899125.1 Orchestia grillus | reverse complement strand
CGAGTCCCGGGGTTTCAGCTGCCCATCCGTTTACGGCCGAGCGCCTTGCTCGCCTCTAAATAAAATCCTCTGTTCAAACAGTTTCCGAAGTAAGAAGTATTCGAAATGCCTATCAAAACCCGAAAAAACTGATAATCTAACTATAATAATACTCGGTACTGTCTATACCAACACATCGGTGCAGCATTCTCAACATCACAGATATGGAAAATGGTATCGATTATTAAAAAAAGTCCATTCTACGAAGTACCACACCCAAATCGAGTAACAAACAACTGAGATAAGGAACTCTAGATACATGAAACCCATATACTCAGTAGAAGAGAAAATGCGACACACCCGAAACACATCTCAATAAATTTAAGTACACGTTGCAATCACACAACTTCTGCGTGATATCAGACAAGGTCAACGTACGAGTACTAGGTACTGCACTGCCACGCTACACCGGCACATGGGTGTAGTGCAGACCAACAACTGAAGGTTCCTACTTCTCAAGCGTCCGTTTAGTCAAGGAAACAATATGAAGCTGCTCTAGGATTATCAAAAGCGGAAACTCTGGATTCAAATGTTATGCTACAAAACGGCTATATCTTAATAGGAATTCCAAATTATGAAAGATTCTACAGATCCATTTCGGAGAGACGCATCTAAAACTAAATAAATACGAAGCGACGCTTTGAAATGCTTGACTCCACTACACTACTGAGTTACAAATCGGTGTGGATATGTTTGCTCTTTTATGGGCATTTGGAAAATATGACTACCTACACGCATTTCAAGAGGCGTGATAAACCTACGTTTCATTTCCGTTACCGATGTAAAAATAAATTCAACAATTGCCGAGAATTGCGACAAAAAGATTGGGCAAGGATGAAGTAGTGAATAAAAGATTTAGGCAAAGATCATGAAACATTTGATGGTTTCACTATCGCATGACGAGAACGAGACGGAGATGATGGCAAGGTTCACACAGTGATGAGGTTGCCGCTGCACATGCCGCACGGATGGAGGCTGCGAGGGTCCATCGTAGGGGCTTCTTCCATCTCCTTAATCAAGGACATGATGCGGGTCACCGTCTCACTCTTGGGGACGTCCTTCTTCTCAGCCGCTGGAGAAATGGAACCTGAACAAAAATATTGTTTTACAGAAGCTCTATCGAGTGTTCCTTTATCCAAAGACATGCGCATGTCTGACTCGTATACAAACGGCTCACATGCAACATACTCGACCATTACAGACTATAGATACACACAATTATCGTGAGCGGTACTTGGAAACATTTTGAACGTGATTTTTACTGTTATTAGTGTTCTCTGCTGCAATGCATATTGGCTGAGTTACAGGCAATGACATTCCATTTCACCATCGGAAAACCTAAAGTTATCTCAATTAAAAGTGAGAAAACAAAAATGCGCTAGCTAACTTAGCCCCGAGCTGAAGTACAAACGAGGCAACTGTGGGAAATTGTGCAGAATGAAAGTCACGAGTCATGCACAGCACAGCTCTATTAACCATAGGCTCCTCACAACGTTTAGAGGAACACTAATTCTCAAATGAATGTAAAATTATGACGCACTGTTACAAAACTACATCTCTTATAAGCAGATAAGATATCCAATCTAAACAATTAGACAATAGAGACAACGCCTTTAAAAAAATGTTCATACCTTCATATACCCTTTCAAAACAACCCAAAAATGAGCCTTTCCAAAATGCAGGCCTTCGAAACTTTCCGGCAGCAAATTTTCATAAAACTGTACTAGAAAACTCAAAATACAAGTTATAACCAAGTCATACTTAAAAGTTGATTTTTTAAGAAAAATGTAGATATCATTTTACTGTTTAATAACACGCAAGACTCAAAGCAGTACTTAGAGATTTTGCGATGTTTCAAAACCTAACATTTCGTTTTAAATAAAACGCATTATTACATTTACATTTACAAGTTTCTAATTTCGAATTCTATAAGAAGAGGTTCTTCCATATTTTATTAACATTTCTTCATTTTTATGCACTGAAATAAAAGAGAATCTTTCTGAACCATATAAAAAATTTATTCTCCAGGAAATCTTGCTAGTAAATATTTTCTCTAACTTTTCTACGGCTACAGGAAAGTATACGAAAGATAATCATCTGTACGAAATAAAAAATGAGTAGGTATCGTAAAAATCACAGTTAGTTAGCGAGATCAGACTGCCATGAACGTATAAGTTGTGACTGAATAATGCACACACGTATTTAAACCATTTTACGTAACGACAATGTCTGGCTTAATACCTACATATCCATACTCAAAATACTGCTGTAACGCAAGCCGAACTCGAATGCACAACTAATAACGACGCAGGACATTAAGCAGGACGGGCGCACCCAGCTTACCGGTGGCAGGCATCTGGCCGTTTATGAGCCCGGGCGGCGGAGGCTGCAGTTCCCCAGCAGAAGGCTCCAAGTTACCTCCTTCTGTCTCTTCGTCGCTCTTTATGCTGTCGCTCTCGTTCGCCTCAGCTTCTAAGGACAGAATTTTCATCCGTGATGGTGAAGATGATATTGACATTGTTACAAAATCCTCTTACAATGCTGATGCAGCAACAGTTTACGGCGAGAGTTTCTGTTTACTAATTTACGCAGTGTACTAATGTGTGTACAAATGTACGTAGTCTGTAGGATATGAATAACCGAAATGAAACATAAAGCATTTATTCTTTGGTTAGTGTGGGCAAAATTAGCTTCAATGAAGAAAGAAAAGTGACATTGTTTATTTGACAACAGGGAAGGCTTGCCTAAACGGAATAAGGTAACATTAACGTAATTCTCGATTGTTAAGCTATCTCACACGAACGAGCACAATGTAAGCCTTACAGGGGGCAGAAGAACAATTCAACCTACATTTAAAATTACACCCGCACAACTCGTCTTGTGGTGGGTGACATGATTGTCGTGAGTTAACGCAACCCCACCTGACGAGAACTAGTACTCTGACTACACATTTATTAAGCAGATAATAAAGTATAAACACTCGTATGCAGGGTACCTGAGGAACACATAATTTCTACTCGTAACCAACTGTACCTGTAAAGATCATTTTCTCCTCAAAGTTTGATCTTTGACGACGAGAACACCTAACAACCTCAACACATTGTGCCCTGTTTATTTTCAAAACCTGCTAAATAATATTAAATTTATGGGCTTACTTATATTATTGCATTACTCTTGGTTATAACCAGATCAAAAACACGTTTCGGCCTTTATAGGAGGTGAAAAGATTTGCCGAGCGTTTCTTTTTATGGTTTAGAACGGGGCAACTCGCCCTTTCATTTATAAAGCAACTCCACAATAATGGTACGTCAGCAAACACTGAAACTTGAACCTCCACAAGTACCTAATTCTCAAAGGAGATACTACGATCCATGCATTAATTCTAGATCAGCCATCAAATTTGGAGTGAATAATGCGAAAACGCTTCGGCGACAACCACTGACCCTCCAGAGGCCAGCCCCGGCCTCCCAGCGGTCACCACTGACCTCTCGTCACTGCAGATAGGAGGTTGTTCACTGAGCTCACGAGGCCTTGGCCATCAGCACCCCGCTCCTCCACCAGCAGTCCGATCAACTTCTGCAACCAGAAATGCACAATGCTGCATACTAGTAAGGCTAATGGAATCGGTACACTGAAATTCAAGAGTTGCACAAAAATATTATTAATTCCAAGTAAATAGGTATCAGAATTATACCTTTACTGAATCAATTAGCAACCGAGCCTGGGCTATGATAACTATCATAGGCCTAAACAGACAACTGATCATGAGGTTATTAATAAGAATAGTGCACTTCTGCATGAATAGATTAACAAAAAATGTTTTCAATGAAGGACCAATGTAGATTTTCCGATAAATTTGACGTCTTCCGACACTGTGCTGAAGATGTAAAAATGTTCACGAGCTGCACATTAAATCGCAGTTTTCAGTTCTACGCAATTCTGTTGGGCCCGAGTAGGGAGTTTGGATATTATAATTCAGCTCTTCATTCTTGAATGTAAATTTACATATACTTTATGCATTAGCCAAAAGATGAAACAGGAAATATTCCACTTAAATACAATTTACTTCTAAATTTAATTAACTCTGTGTAATGATTAATCTGTCAACTGAACACAAAAAATCACCATAAAATGAAAAAAATTTCAGGCAGAACTAGAAAATTTTAATTCATAAAAAAAACACAAAATTAACAAGATATTACACAAATTGCTTTCTTACGTAACCATGATGCATTTTTTACTTTACTCCAAATAAACTCCTGCACAAAACATTGATGTACTTCAGTTCCCGATGACATTCGTTGGGGCGCAGAGTCAACTCAAAACATCAAAACACCAGCTTGATAAAGTAGATTTTCAACTAAATGCAGCAGCAGTTAACACTTTAACACAACTTGAAGTAAAAAAAAAACACTCGCGTAAGAAATACCAAAGACACTACATAGGAAAAGAGCCAAGAGCAGATTACTCTTGCTTAACAAAGCCGTTAACACACAAGCAATTTTAAGTAAAGATTCTTCAGCGAGGGAATAGGACTGCCTACGATCAAAGCCACCTTTAAATTTGATGACCGAGACACTATCATCATATTCCCTTAGCTCCCATATATATTTTCAACAAAAACTGCCATTCGCTGGACAATTGTATTCAATTGAACTTTCAATTGGAATATGAATTAATAAAAAAAGATGTGTTATACAGGGTGACACAAAAAGAGAGGGAGGTTTTTATGTATGTATGATACCAAATAAATTTTGAAGATATTCTCTACAGGGTGACACAAAGAATATCTTCAAAATTTATTTGGTGTCATACATACATACATACATACATAAAAACCTCCCTCTTTTTTTGTGTCACCCTGTACATAATCAGTAGAAGAAATTCCCTAAAAAAGTAGACTTTTGCGTTTTCACAGAAAGAACGACCACTTGAGATAACATGAGAACAGCCCACCTGAAGTTCAGCAAGCTTCTCGATGAGCGTTTGCCGGTCGCCCCTGAGACGGTCGAGCTCCAAGTCCTTCTCGCGCATCTGCTGACTCATGACGCCGCGCTTGAACTGGTAGATGGTTATGTAGTCGCCTGTAGCAAGGATACCACGTCAATGTGTGTAGCCCGACAGTGAAAACAAAATACAGGGTGTCCCACAAAAAACAAACGCTCTCAATAGTGATTTCCGTATCACTAATACCATCATACATAAAAATATAAGCATTTAATTTTAAACAATTTATCCTACATGTTAACGGATTAAAATGGGTTTAAAAGTTAACATATTATCTATTTCTACAGAGAGGGTTCGTTTTTTTGTGGGACACCCTGTATGGAAATATGGCGAGGCGAATTAAATAGTTGAAAGATGAACAGCTTACCTCACAAGACGGGTCTTCTGCGTCTCTTAATCTAGCAAATTAGAAAATGTAGAGATAATAAAACGTGTCACAGTGGCAGAGAAATTGCAGCCTAAAGAGTAGATGAGACAGAAAACAGCACTGAAGATGCTTTAACAATTACGCATGAATGAAATTGATGAGTTTCAAGGGTACATGGTGGCTGAATATGAAGAATAAGAAACTCTTCAATTGTAATAGAAGAATGAATATGGTTTGATACAACACATCTTCCAAGTTGATGACGATTTAAAAACGCTCAAAATTCAAAAAGCAAACAGGAGAAAGACTATAAAATCATGTTAAAGTCTCTGGTTGTGATGAAGATACGAGGCAAGTTGCATGGTCAAGTCGTTGCTCAAACAGACGTTACCCGCAGGAACTGGCCAAATTAACAATGGTGCGTAAAATATCTACCGGAGAAAAAATCCAATACACCGAAGTGACGCACGGAATAATGGCACAAGCAAAAACGAGAAGTGATACGTTCGGAGATGATGCGAACAGTCAAATATGAATGAAAGATGTTAAAATGAAACCAAAATGTTACACCACTCGTCAATTCTGAGTCGGATGACAAATATGGGACTACAGAAAGGAAATGAAAGCTCCATTAAAGTATACTTCAACACAGAACACAGCTCTGCAACAGTAGTATTATAAGTAATAGTAAGCCATTGATGACTGGCGCTTCAGAATCTTTGCCTATCTTGCCCCGAAAAACACAAATTTCGATACAAAGTTCAGGAGTTGTTGAAGTTCTGATGTATTTCAAAATGGGTGAGCGTTATAAAAGTTTAGAAGAAGGTTCAGTTCTAATATTCTAAACATCTTCAGAGCCCAAAAGTAACGAGGTCCCAGCATGCCTAATATTACAACTTGAAGAGGTCACACATTTCCAAGAATCTCCTTAAAGACGCAGTGGCAAGATTTTCCATCACGGGGTCCTGCATTCATCTCACTCAGAGGATAGGTCACATTTGCTATTTAGAGGGCCGCCGAGTTGGAGTTTCAGCTGCCCACCCATTTATGGCCGAACGCCATACCCATGTGGAAACCTCCCATGGCAGCCACGGGGCCGTATTGCGCCCACATCCTAAGCAGCAGCAGCAGTAGAGACTGTTAAAGCGTCTCGGAACATACCGCATCACATCGAGGATATGATGACTTATTTCAATCTAGAAAATGTTTCTTTCATACTGGAAAAACTTCACAATTAGAGTTATCTCAATCGCCATGTGTATATTTTAAGCAATTACAGCTCCGCAATCGATTCCCTCAACCAGTGTAGCCAACTAGCGGAAAGCACCAGAGGGAGTGCAAGCACTAGCTGAAAATTAAGTCACTCTCTATGAAATATAAACTACAAAGTCACCAAAAAACAAAGTAAAAAACAATCTCGACTAATTCATAATAAGGAAATAATTTCATATTTATCATTGTATGTTAGTAAAGATATTCACAGATAAATATCTACCAAGTCATTATTCTCCTTGTAAACACAACCATAAAACATGGCACTTCATAGAAGTTTGAGGAAAAAATTTTAATCTTTGTCCATGATATTAAGCATGATTTATGTCGTGTACCAATCTCTCGACAGGGTGGCGCAGAGATGAGCGATTTTGAAAAGGCTGCAAGAAAACATGCGACCCTTTGTTACCTATTGTATTTTTCCAAGTTCCACTAGCATAGAAAAACATCCAAGAAAATGAAATAAATGGAACTAAATCTTAAAAATAACCCCAGTAAGTTGACAATCGTTTGGACGTCGACATTCTTCCAGACGAGCCTTGAAATTTTTCATCACATTCAGAGCCGCGCTTTTCAAAATTGCTCATTACTTTGCTCCATACTGTACATCTTTAAACGTATATTTGCGTTCATCACCAACAATTAAATTCTCCATCCCCAAACGTAGCCGACTGGATCCATTAAAGAGCCACTGTTACAAACAGCTCTACAATGATCGCTGCAGGCAGCTGCTCCGTTATATTTATAGCGCTTACCTTATTGATTCATACCATAAAAATGCAGTGATGATAACTATACAATGATACACAGGGAAAATACAATACACAGAGTAGGGCAGAAACGACGGACGTTTTCGAGATAGCTAAATGTTATTTTCCAAGGTTGACTTTGTCAAATGCTATTTCAATATAAACCGAAATCTATCTATAAATTCTTCGAGTAAAGATGAACCATTTTGTTATTTTATAAATTGTATTGCATATTTCCTATATATACGTTTGTCCCTTCTGCCTCGCACTGTAGCACCCAACTCTGAGCCTTAAATCCCTCACCAATGGTGTCGTTCTCGAGCTGGAGTTGCTCCATTGTGACCTCCAGCTTCTGGTTCTCCTCGGTGAGCTCGGCGACCTGCTTCATGGCGCGCTGGAAGCGCCCCACCAGCGCCGAGTGAGTGCTGGACAGCTGTGCCAGGCGGTACTCCAGCAGCGCGCACCGACCCGCCGGTGCTGGCAACACAAACACACACGTCACTCCACACCCGGTCCAACTTCTCTGCACGGGCAGTCATAGTTATCTAAAATTACCTTTAACTCTGGCAACCTAGCACACATATCGCCGTCAGATAGTTGATTTTAGAGGGGCGGCGTGAAAATTACTGAAGTTTCTGTCAAAGCATCTATAAATTACTGTATTCATCATTCAGAAACCCACACGCAGCCACCGCCGCCAGATAGATGACTATCGACGGCGTGGCGAAAAAGTTGAACTGGGTCATGTTGAGAAACGAAATTTTTTCAAAATAGTCAAAATTCACTATCCATGTCAAAGTATATTCGCAATAGTATTTACCTTCACATTTCAAACATCGTTCCAGTTTCAACACTTCTCCCTTTTTTATATTTTTTTCAGTTTCAGGTATTAGAAACGTGTGCTCTTGCATCGAGAGCAAGTATTTTGAATACTGGGAGCTGAAAACTGTGAATCCAAATCGAACGGGGTCTGAAATACCTACGTCATACATTGAGCATCGCCTATACTGAAGGGAGTCATGAAAAGAACCAAATCTACCACAGCGCACCACCGCTAATCCTGCACAACTTTACCCGCATCTACCCCATAACATTTGCACGGGACCCTCTCGAGTGTCAGCATGTGAGAGTAATGACACCCGCATAAGTGGACAGGAATTACTGGCGTGTCTTCTTTGAGATGTAATTTTGTAACATATTGCAAAGCAAGTGAAGAATTTTTTTTATTAATATATGAATGCAATGGAACGTGCAACTTTCTAAATAATTTTGTTAGTGTGATTTTTAAAAATTGTAATTTATATAATATTTGGAATATGTATAACATTTCAGTCGACTTGGATACATATTTCTAGAAAAAGGTAACATGTCTGAAAATACATTTGAATCAGAAAAATTTCTTGATCGAAAGATTATTTTTCATCTCCAATGAGCAAAATTATGAACAACAATGTACATCAACAATGCAAAGGCAACACTTAAAGCAGACGTAGTAATAAGACATACTCAAAATATGCCACGATTTCAAGTAAAAGAATAAAGTACAATGCAGGTAATAACTACACAAAAATTTACTAAAACATAACAAACATCTATCCCAACCCAACACAATACTAAGATGCACATAATAAATTAAGACTGAGTTTGCAAGCTAAATTTACCAGGCAAAATGCATAAAAAGTGCAACTCGATGAGACATCCAGTTAGAAACTGCTGCGAGTACAGGCATGCTGAGGAGGGACAGGCCGTCCACACACCCGCGGACGAAACACCATGACAGGAAAAGAAACGACTCACCACTCGGAGTAGACCATAGCAAACACCACTTTTAATGGAGGATTCAGCTTCATTTTCCCATTAATAGAACCATCTGACAGCTACCTCTCGAAGTCTTGACAAGGTAAATCCAAAATAAAGAAGAACTTATTTACACTCATATGTAGTTTCTACTAAATTTTCAAAGAAATAAATCTAAAACAAAGTTGATTATAATGTTAAAACAACACAAACTTTAGGATCCAAGTACAACCGATGTTTCATTAGTGTTTGCTGCACTGGTCTCATTAACCACTAATGTGCACCGAGAACTTTCAACTCAAGACATATGTACCACCAAGGAGAGTAGTAACTTCTACATAATTAACTATCTGTACATGAAAATGATTTCTCTTTCTATACCAATTTAGAAGTCTTTACAGTCAACAGTTGAAACTGGAAAATATAATAATTAAAAAATGTATAGTTTCCAAAACAGTAATCTGACATTACCGCATTAAAAAAATGAATATAAAATAATTAAGATAATAATTATGACGAGATAATAGCATGCGAATCCTTAGCGGTACGTCGAAAGCAGCGGTAACTGAAGTTTATCGCTTAAAAAAAAAGTGAACCAATTAAGCGAGGATGCATTAAGCTGACGTGAACCACAACCATTAAACGACAAGAACCAGCATCTCGTGCACAGAGGGATTCCCATATGTCGGACGGAGGAAACTGAGCTCAGTCTCCGTGTTACCCAATTGTCTGAAGCTAGTCATTGTCCTGACCATCCATATATGATACCTTGGCCTCGAGTGGGAAAGAAGTTGATCCTAGAATACTTCACCCGACCGATTCGAGGGAATATGTAAATCCCGTACGTTCAACTCTACTGATTGAAAAAGAATCGTTACTTACAATGCGAAATTTGTACTTAGCACGACCAAAACTCGTGATTCATAGCCAGAGTAAAGAACAATTGAACCGAGAAAAAAGAATACCCCGATTAATAAAAACTAAACTTCATTTTCCTATTAGATGACAACTACAGTGGTTCAAAATGCACCCGTCTAGTTTTTGGATCTGTTTACAGTACGTTAAGTGCTCCCGGGAAAATATTTCATACGTCCTTAGGAAATTAGAAGCCAGAGCTCGGGCGAATGATGTCAGCTTAACCAGCAGAGAAAAATAACTAAGCAGGAGCTTCGAAATGCAAGCGGTGTCGGGGCAAACGAGCAACGGCTAAGACGCACAACGTTTGAGTAATACACGTTGAAACACCACGGATGCAATATCGAAGCAAATAGTCAATACATTAATACCAGCTGATTATTATGAGCAAAATGAAATAAACGGGTATTTCAGAGTGTCATTCCTGATGACATAAGACGAAGAAGCAAATACTGACGCGAAGTTCCTAATCGTTCCCGCCAGATGGCAGTATCAAAGTCGACATCACAACGACAGGATGCACAAACGACAAGGATATTGATTTTTAAATTTGGAAATTGTTCAAAAGATAAAAAAGCAAAGGACATTTACAGAAATTCAATGCTGTGTGCTGGAATGTACAATTCCCAATAAAATCTGAGACACCCACTCCTTGCTTTAATTTTTCCTCAGAATAATTTAAACATCGCTTATTAGCAAGGAATTTAAGACTTTTCTCTGATACGATTGCTTCAAAGGCCTTGCATTTCGTAAATACAATCATTTCTGTGTATTGATTGATTAAAACGTTAGTTTCAAGTTCCCTATCTACATGAAATGTGATCCAAAGAGGGCAAAGATAAGAAGGGACCATTTAATATGGACCGTAGAAAATGTGAAATCTATACAAAGGTACGTTCTTACACCGGACTCCCTGAGCATAGAAACAGCAAATTCAGAAGGAAGAGGAAGAAAAACAAAGAAGAGATAGCAAAGAAGGTAGGAAAAGTGAAAGAAGCAAAGTGGGCACGAGAGACTGAAATCCCGAAGGCCTATTTATAGCTTAATTTGTCAACGGTGCTCTCCCGGGGTCGCCAGTCCCCATAGACAAACCTAACCCTATTGCTCATGCTATGGCCCCTGAGGGGACATCATTTTTTGAGAAGAGACTAAGTGAACAATTAATAAACAAGTGCAACTACCTTTATGTACTGGCTCATTTGTAAATATTTCGCAAGAAAGAAACACGAATGGAAAGTAAACAACACTCGACACCATGATTTAACTTGGTGTAACAAAGGGAAATTTTACCCAGACTATCTCCGCTATGCCCATATAGTGTTTTTTTCAGTACGAATCTAGCAGTTCCATCTTTATTTGAGAATCTTAAGCTATACAGGGTGTTTCAGAATTCTTTAAACAAACTTAAAGATGAGGTTCATTTCGATGAAATGAACACATTTCACTTCATGGGGGCACGTTCGAAAATGAATAAATAAAAAGTTACGGAGACTTTAAAGTTTGAGCGTGTTGGTAAAAAATAAGAACTCAAAGTTAGAATTATTATGAACAAACAATACAGGATTTGAAGGTAGGTTAGGCATTCAGTGCGTGTTCAAAATTCCGCCCGTCTGCTAGGATGCATGCGTGGACACGCCGGCGCAGTGATTCCTGCAATTCCCGGTGTCTTCGCACGAGTTCGAAAATCATTGTGCCAGCGCTTCCATGCCTGTATCACAGCGGACGGACGGAATTTCGAATATCTACTGTAAATATCTAACCTACCTTGTTCTGAGTTCTTATTTTCTTACCAACTCTAACTTTCAAGTCACTGTAACTTTTTATTTAAGCACTTTCGGACATGCCTTCATATTGAAATGAGTTTATTTTACCGAAACGAACCTGATAAGTTTGTTCAAAGGAATGTAAAACACCTTGCCCAGAGCAGTGTCCATCACCCTTGACGCCACAAATTTTTTAGTAACTCTATAAACAATTTTTCTTTAAAAAAGCTTAAACCCTGTATAATATAAAGAGAAAACTGAAAGAGGTATGGGCTCCAGATGCAAAAGTTTAGTGTCAGCAAAGCACTTTACACAAGCCACTGTACTTTGTACTACGCACATCAGTGGCTGACCGAGTAACAAAGATCTGAAGTCTAACAAGAGCAAAGCCAGTAAGTTGCCCCCGTCCGACACAGAGGAGGCGCCTCTAAGGACCTCCACTAACCTCCCTCTCTAACCAGTCTCGCCAACACGTCCTCCAAGCTCGTGCTCTCCATGTCACCCTCCTTCATGTGCTTCAAAAACGCGTATCTC
This sequence comes from Orchestia grillus, assembly GCA_014899125.1. NCBI lineage: Eukaryota > Metazoa > Arthropoda > Malacostraca > Amphipoda > Talitridae > Orchestia > Orchestia grillus. The sequence continues at coordinate 15,928 of VOMN01016932.1, read as the reverse complement.
TCCAGATCCCGGCACCTATCCTCAAGTTTAACCAGGCTGATCTCTCGTAACTCAGCCGAAGGAGTACCATTCTCGCAGATCTTCACATTTGATTGTCTTTTACCTGCGTCCAAACACACGAGATCCTCTGGTAGACTGTCAATAAAAAGCTGTTGATTTCATCAGTCAAGCCACAGCACTGAATTGCCTGGCACCGGCATGCCTCGACTCTTTATAAACCGGTTGCTTCGACGCTAAGGCTGCAGTCAATATTGCACGAAAAACTGGCTGCAGCTCTACGTACATATGCTGTAAGGCTGCATTTAGCTCTTTATGAAAGACTACTAGCATCCTTATGAAGTTGATTTTGAAATCATTCACGATTAAGGGTGAACCCAATCACACAAGAGCGTCTAGTTACGCAGTAACAAGACCTACTCTGGTTTACCTCGTTCTCGCCTACACAAAACTGCTCATTGTAAACCTGGACCCGCAGGCGGTGGCAGCTTTTTAGAGAAACTACAAGATTAATCACATACTTCAACTCCATGATGCAAGTCTAAGGTAATAACGAGTTCTACAATAACTTTCTACTGCTACTTTCAAAAACAAATTTATGAAATTCAACCCAAGTTCTCACACGAGTTACAGTTACGCTCGAAATTATTCATATCCCTCGTACATTAGTGATAAATTTTAAATACTTCATCAATATTTGAGTATTTTTATACTCGGAAATTGTAAAAGTTGTAAGGATAATCCTAAAGTAAACTCGATCACGAGGTTCCGAAAAGAATTCTATTTAATAAAGAGTTTCGAACTTTTAAGAAAAATGAAGTAACAGAAAAACGAAATACAGAACAGATATAAGAAAAATAACGAGTTCATATTTATTTATACCCCGTTCAATAATGGATTGCAAAACCTGTATTAGTAATTACTTCATCCAGGCGTTTTTTATAGCGTACCACAAGGTTCTTCAAAATATCCACAGAAATATTGTGCCACTCCTCGTTAACAAATTTTCAGTTCAAGATTTCTTGGTTTCCTTGTGTTGAAATTTTCTCGAAAAGTCTTCCCAAAATCTCGAGTAGATTCAAATCAGACCTCTAGCTTGGCCAAAATAAAACGCGTACATGATTATCATCCAACCATTTCGTAACAGATTTAGCCGAGTACTTAAAATCACTACCGTGTTAAAGAAACCAATCAGGTCCAAGATCAAGTGCTTCAGCAGACTGTATCAAGTTCTCGTTTAGTATTTTGATGTACTGATCTTGTCTCATGATCCCGTTCACCTCCATTAGTTTGCCAATTTCACAGGCTGAGAAGCCAAAACCTTCAACTTTCACCCGCACGTTTCACAGGTTGAACAGCGTATTTTGGTTTCACAGTTCCGACCTTTTTTCGCCAAACAAAAAAAAAACGTCGCGGTGACTGAGGAAACTCATTTTTTGCCTCGTCTGACCAAAGTACGGTTGGATGCCAGTAACTTCAATCTCCGTCAAGGTGAATTTGGCGAATGATAAACTAGCTTTAACTTGTCTACTCTGTTGGGGTGGTATTTTTCTTGGCCTGTAACCATGAAGTCCCTTTTCTTGAATGTTCTCTAAAGTTTATATTTTGAAATTTAGCGCCTACGTTGCTTACAATACTCAGGATTATCCGAGTTGTGGTTTTCGGATAACTATAAGCTTGACGCATTGTTTTTGTTTCGTCTTGGCGAAACCTTTGGCTTCATTGCCCGCCGTTCACGGCGCAGAATAGCATGAAACCTTCTGTGTTTCTACGAAACGCTTCAAACCGAGCCGTGTCCAGGCACAATAAAGTGTTCTGATGTTATTCTATTGCCCTTACCATTGTGGTAACCATCAATAATTAGAGATCTTAAATCGAGACTGAGCTCTTTCGTCTACACCATGGTGGCTTGAACACGGCTAGATGTTGAATGGCGCAGTGTGTGGTTGCTACTGCTATAAAAAGGTAAAAGGAACAGTCCAAAATAATTTACGCTATTCCCCAACAGTATTAATTAATTAATAAACAGTGCAGGCGCGATGTAAAATATAAAAAAGATTTACTCAATTACTGAAACGGAGGGACGAACAATTCTCAAACTGTCATTTTTTCTGTTTCTGTTCAATATTTCACAAAATCAACTTCTTCGAATCGTCAAATCGAGTTCAATTCAAAAATACCCTCAGAACTTTTGCAATTACGCTGTGTCAAAATGGTCAAGTAAAGGATGAAATTTAGAAAATTAATCAAAAATGCTAAAGCATGAATAATTTCGGGCGTAAGAGTACCTTGGGGTATGGCACTCGATGGCACCTATTATCGATTCAAACCAAGAGTTTACTAGTATCTAATATAGCTGCTAAAAATACTATCAATAGTTATCACTACCTGAGCGCACTATGCATCAAAAATATTGGATTGCCAAAACAAAATCGCTGTTCACTACAATAAAAAATAAACCCGAAGAGTAAAACGATTCTGTCGAACGCATTGAAAAAACAAAATGAGGAAATTTTGATTTGTTGCAAAGTTTTGATAATCTGAATACTCGCTTGAAATTATTTTCTTCACTTAATGTAAGCCATGTTTTGACGACAAACCGTTATACCTCCGTACATAAACTGAGGGTTTAGAGCGGCTTCGCATGCTGCAGACTGTTGCGCCATCACGTCGCTACAAATTAAAGAAGTGAGTTGCTCATAGAACCTCCAATACAAGGCTCACAATTTCTGGAAATTACATCTTGATTTACTTAGTGGATCGCCTCGTAACTTTAACTAGCGATAATTTTGATCATACGATATCATTCAATCGCCAAACATATACGAGTCCTCGAAAAATACTTCAACTTTGAAGTAAATAGGTCAGAAATAATACACAGTTTCCGCAGAGAGGCAAAGTCAAAAGTAAGTCCCGACACTCGCCTATAAATCCCTGCACTCGGAGCATTTAAATAAAATACTCACAGTCCAAGCTATCGCTGGATGACCGTCCATCTGAGGAGCCGATGGACTCTGTCATGGCTGATGTGGAGGTATCGTTTGAAGACTGGTCACTCTCCCCGTCTTTCGCCGTCACCGTCTTCGCGCCAGGTTCCAGCCCACTAACGTCCAGTGTAGAGCTCTCCTCGCCAGCAGGGGTTTCTTGGTCACGATTACCTTCTGCAGTCGCAGGAGAATCTTTGCTGTTCTCACTCATTCCGTTCAATAATACGTCTTCGCCAGCCTCAACTTTCTCCTCATGGGTTGAGTCGGACTCGGTCTTCTCCACTAGCTGCTCGGTGACTTTTTGGCTTCGCTGATGCTGATTCTCATGTTGCTGCACCCTCTGATTCTCCTGCTGCTGCAGCTGCTGGTCCCGCTGCTTTATAGCTGCCAGCTGCGAGGCGAGTGCGCTACACGACTCGCGCAGCTGCTGCACTTCCGTCTCCCGGACACCGCTTGCGTCACTGCAAGACAGTTGTAGTTAAGTCGTACTAAACTAGCTACGGACTTTGGCTAATAAGCAGGCTCGGATCATGTAGAAGACATGCATAAATTTCCAAATGAAAAGAACTCATAAGAGAACCTTCCAACAAACAAAAATCAATGAACAATGTAAATGAGACTCAATTCGACTTCAATTCCCACGTGAAAGAAAGTGTTGTACTATGTACTAAGTCGATAACTAGGTAAGACCGTTAACCTACGAGGACTATTCATCAAATGACTTCCGTTTATTTAAAAAATGTGAATGAAGTTAAAGTATTATTTACAATATATTAAAAAGTACGCATTCTAGTTTATTTTTCCACATAGTTCCCAGCCACATTGAGACATTTGTCGTAGCGTTTGGCGTGCTTTGAAATTCCGTAATCGTCGAATTCGGCCGCCTACAACTGACGCCAACCTACATCGCCGTTTTTGAATACTTCGTCATCGCCAAAGCGCCCAAACCTTCGGTCATCACCCTGTACAGAAGGATCATCGTCTTGCACCACCATCACTCATTGGGTCTGGCGACACAGTTGGCGATGGATTTCACTAGCTTTATAGTTTTTGGCCGCAAAAAAATTTTCATTACAGAGCGTATCTCACAACGTTCGGGACTTGTGATTGCTACAAACATTTTGAAAGTACGTGGCTCGGTGAGAAACAACGAAGACACGACCTTGACTCTACCGCTGCTCGAAACGAGCTGCTTCAAGGTACACTCTACCCCCAGAGCGACGCCACTGTCTCTGTAGTTACACACGCTATAATAAAACGGAAGAGACTTTATGAAGAACCCTCGTATATTAATAACTTCCTTCGTAAAAATTTTAAACTCGATAGAATAGTCACAGAAATAAACCAAAAAACTGATACTACACTGTGTCGGGCAGAAAGAGAAGGGACCATTTCGAATAGACTATATATAAAGAATGAGGAATTAATGCACAAGGTACGTTTTTAAACAGGATTCCCTGTACACAGAAACAGTAAGTTTAGAATGAAGCTGAAAAGATAAAGAAAAGATAGAAAAGAAGGTATGAAAATTGCGCGAAGCAAAGTGGGCACGAAAGATGGAAGGCCTATCTATAGCTGAGGTAACCTAACAGTACCCCTCTGGAGACGACAGTTTCCCTAGCATACGATAGACAAACCAAACTAAGTTTATTGCTCATCCTATGCTCCCAAGGAAGTAGAAACACAAGATATTTCCACAGGGTTTCTCATTCATTGCAGCACTCGGTGAGTCCTGACGAGCCATAGCGCTGTAGTCGTGCCGCACTCACTTGTGGTGGTGGAAGTACTGCTACCAACAGACCAGACTCTTCGCTATTACACCATATTGATTGCTTCATGGTTTCATCAACATCCAAATTTGATTTTCCAGCTATTTATTCTACCAACTATTTTTTCAAAAGTCGTGAAAGTCGCACCATGGAAGTTGTTACGCCTTCAATTATGAGTATCAGATTGAATTTCAAGAGTAGGAGTCTAACTGAAAATTCCAACTCGGCCTTCTAGCATTACCAGGAGACTGACTGGCTACACCAAAAACCACAATTCCCTACAACGCAGCCGTCGCTTGAATTATTTGATTAGAAGCGAAGAAATCAGTTTCCATCTATATATGATGTCAACACTAACAAAACAAGTTGCAGCAGTTAGGGATAGGACATGTAAGTGATAAAAAAATTCAATTTACAGCATCTATTTAAAAGTATAGGCTGCAGTTCCTTCTGGATACTCAACATAACTCATGTTATGTCTATACTAAATCCATTTTGTGGCATAGTGAACACAGTGTGGCACATCTGCAACGTTGGAAGCCAGCGAACTCGGAAAATTATAAGGTCAAGACTAAAAGCTTCACTAAACTGAGCAAGAATAAACTTGCATTGAAGAGTGAAACCTTGAGACTGATATTGTTGTAATGGAATGAGACTGATATTTAAAACGCAGACAAATTAAAGTCGAACTATTTGGACCTTCGTCACTGCAAAAATATGGCAAAACTGAAGGAAAATATCTAGAGGCTCACCGCAAAGTTTTAGCTTCTGCCAAGGCCTCATTCAGTTGTTTATTGAGGCCTTTCTTGAGGTGAAGTTCCCTTTCTAGTTTTTCAGTCAACTCCAGCTTCTTGTTACTCTGTCAGAAAATGAAGGTTGCAATGAATTTGCTCATTAACCACATTAATATACGGCAAAAACAAACTAAACTGAGCACCGGACAAACTCTCTCGAAGAAAAATATAAAATTGAAATCATACAATTCACCACCAATGTTCCAAGTCTAGAAAGAAAGTTAGAAGACAACACCTTCACACTACCTCCCACATCGAGCTATCTTTGGCCCTGAGTGAAAAAGCAATAAACTTTTCACAAGCAAAAATTTCACATACTTCGTAGAACTAAAGATTCCACATTGAAGCTTTTAAATAGAATAAAAAAAGGTGAGGAATAAATCAAGTAACAAAATTCGGGAGCAGTCCCACTGTCCAAGATAATGAGAAAAGAGAATCATAAAATGTCCAAGTAGAATTTTGTAATTAAGAAAAAAATCGCCCAAACATAGATGGCTGTATAGCTCTTTTGAAACTACTCTGCCTGCCCGCTTAGGCAGAAAATATCATGGTAAATTATTTCTCACGCTTTACAAAGTTTACCATGTAACCATTGTTTAAATTGACATGATCAGGGAACACCTAAACCCCAACGGCTTTCACCAATTCACACAGCAATCAATGAGAGCCGCTGGACAGCTTCTGGCACTAATCCACCCAGTAAAATCATTGTATTTAGAATAGAAAACGACAACAGAAACGAGCTGAGCGGTCTATTCATGGGTTTCTACCAGATTCCTATGCCGCATTTGTCCTACTCATCACCCTACTCTGAACAGCTTGCGTCATAAATACCGTAAGAAACGTTAACAGAGAAGCTACTATAAAAAGCATCATCCGCCCTTAGAGCTCACCATGAGCACGAACCCATCCTGGAGCTCAGCCAGCTGCTCCTTGAGCATCCTGTTCTGAGCGAGCGCCCTGGCAGCGGCCACTTTGTCGCTCTGCAGTTTAGCAAGCAAGCCGCTGCTGTCGACGCTCTCAGTCTGCTGCTTGTCCAACGCCAGCTCCAGCCGCTCTACCTGCTGCTGCAACTGCTCCGACAGCTGGTGCAGTGAGAGGTTGTTGTCTTCCTGCACACGACCAATCGAGATTATCTCGTCTGTAAGGAATTGATCAGATATTAGCGACCCACGCACGTACGACGGGCAGTTCGTTTTCAAGACAAAACATGGGCTCATAACGATGGCTCGTACGCCTCTGGTACAAACGACAACTGGAAATACTTCTAGTTCTGCTGTAGCTGCTTTAACAGCTGGCAGCACATCAGATTATTTTGCTGTTTTTAAAATAATTTCGGCAATATCAGTACGTAAACCAGCAACCTCCCACAAATAACCTGCTTAATTTAGGATCACAAAAATATTTCAGTCGTGAAGATAATACAAGCGGAATTCCATCGTACAACCATCGGTATGCTGAATCACAAATTATAGCAAAAATCTACTTCATAATAAACATAAAAATTTCCAGTGGAAGCTTGACGCATGAAGCAGATTACGCCCAAAGAGATCACCTAAGGTAAAAAAAAAAAGATACAAAGAACTAATGAAATGGAAACGAAATCATTCACTATAAAGGATACATGATTTACACACTGTCCATCTCCTAAGAATAAGGCAGAGAAAAAGAGGAAAGATAGGTCTTCCAATCGTCAAAACTCGATTTATTTTCGCTGCAGATTTACTGTGGAACACACAAAAATTCCCATACCAACACCGTCATATGACAAGACCACACTCGAATTGCTTCAACTTAACCCACTTGCCAAAAATTATAAGAAATTATTTAAGAAGAGCTTGAAAAGAAGAAGAGAATGAATAATTTTTATTTCATAATTTCCATTTATTAAATAACCGATTCAACAAACAGAATCACAGTCAATTTATGTTCGAACAAAAAATTGAGCACAATCCTAAACCGATGCGTAGAAACACGACCCCAATGAAGGACAAGAAACGCTTGATGCCAAATGAAACAATTCCATGCTTTCCAAAGGCGATCTCAAAAGTGAAGCATCCGAATAGAGCTCGTGCTTCTGACACACGGGAAATTACTCACTGCATCAACAGCACACTACTCTGGAGCACGGCCAGTACGGGCAAGAAAAAGATAACTTAGACAAGAGAGAATACAGTGCCGGGTGATTGCATAGCACGAGCTCATGAAGAAATTCTTCATATAAACCAGTAACTTAAATGTACGTATCGATCAATTTTACACCATCTTGAAGTGCTCTCTTGAATATTAGAATTACCAGTACTGTGGCCAAATCGCTGGAGGTGTCACAGTCTGCATGAAATGAATCCTGCGAGATATATTGAGGTACCATAAGCACAAGGCGAGTTGCACTCAAAAAAATTCAAAATGTGAGCACCGCACGTAATGAGCGTGGGTGTTGATCGTTGCTCCTACATCGTCGTGTACCCTAGAATTCCAAGAAAGAAGCTCGAGCGTTCTTTTCTGGGCCACACAGGTGTGCCGCCAGTCCCGAATGGCGAGTAAACCCTTTAACGAACAAATTATTATTGAAACAAGACTATCTAACTCATACAATGAGCTATATGCAACCTTGTGTAGACATGCAATAAAACTCCATTTATTTTTTATGAAAACAAGTAGCATCATTATGAAACGCCACCGTAAGGTCTTTTTGGTCGATGAAGAATTAATTTAATCTTCCTTTCCCCAAAGAAGCAATTGGCTTGGAATGATCAAACCTCGACGTCTCTTGAATAGAAAACAAGGACGCTACTGATGGCGCATCTACTACGTGACAGCGATTTCGAGAACACGAGCCCTCACCAGTCTCTTGTTGTTGTCCTGCGCCTCTTGCAGCTCAGCCGTCTGTTTGTGCGCCTGCTCCTGCATGCGCTGTAGCTGGTCTTGTAACTCCGACAGCTGCTGCACAGATGCTGCCGGCGCATCTACATCTGCTGCCTGTTGGTGCTGCAGTAGCTGCTTTTGTAGCTCCTCCACAAGCTGCTGTTGCTTTTGCAGGGCAGTTTGCAGCTGCTGGCGCTCCTGCTCCGAGGTCCCAAGCTGGCAGGAAGGGAAATCATAAGCAGCTACACAAGTGTTAGGTAACTCATGGTAAAAACATGTAAAACATTTAACAACAATCGGTGAAGTATTGATACACAGGGTGACGTTGCATTGCACAGAGAAACTCGATTTTAGTATACATTCCGGGATGTTTCCACACAGTCTGCGGCACATTCATCAGCTCCAAACCTTTCCAAAAGGAAGAATATGCATTTTCGGCCGTAACAAAATATAGTTTTGATATTTTTGCTCTGTTGTGAATGCATAGGTTCGTACATTGAGGCTGTAACTTCTATCGAGTTTGCAATAATATTATTAAGATAAAAACATCCACAATAACCATGAAACATGAGCTTTAGTGATTACTAACCGTGCTTAATCAAACGACTTGTTTAATGAAAATCTATATGCTAGGAGAGGGTCAATATGATATAAAGGGTCATGCAGCTAAATCCATACAATTCTTCTCAATTATGTTTAAACTTCAATATCTCACGAAATAGTAAAAATAAATCTATGAAAATTTGACAGTTAATTGAACAGATTAAGAGGACACATTATTCATTCGATATGATCACCTCCGGTTATGATGACGTAACGGAAGACCAGTCAGGTCACCGACACAACCGCTGTAGTTGTCGTACAAACACTTGCCGGAACTAACACCTGCACCTAAGGTGCGAAACATGCGCCAGATGGCTCACCTGCTCCCGGATCTGCTGAGTCTGCTGAGCCAGCTGGTTTGTGTAGAGCTGGTATTGAGCAGCCACCTGGTTCTTCTCAGCCTGAGCCTGGGCCAGCTGCTGCCTCACTTCACACAGCTGGTCCTGAGCGGCCTGGTGGGCCCGCTTCTCCTGGTTCAGCTCGTCCAGGATGTTGGCCGAGTCGCCGCTGGAGTTGCGCAACTGCGACACGAGCAGAGTGTTACACTCGCACACTCAAGCCGCGTCAACACTATCAAACTCTTCGTCAATCACGAACACACCAAAACGCAAACAAAAACTCTTCTGGATCGTGTCCAGACTGTGCTTTCGGCCGCATGAAGTTGTANTGTACGAGTGCAGAATGTAAACAAACGACACTGCTCCTTGAATGCGTGAAAAAGTAGATATATGCTAGTGTTTTAATTTCACTACTTGGCAGTTTTTGATCATGTAGGAGCTATTTTTTATAAATAATGACATTTTTACGAGTGTTTGAAAAATCTGAAGCTGTAGATTTTTTAACGTTATGCCGTCAGGTTGTCAACTACTATTTATGCAGCTGTTGCCAGCTATTATTTATGTTAAATCAACTAAACCCTAATTTAATTAACTAGGCTCATTTGACAATATTGAGCTATTATCAAATGAATAAATTACCAAAATAATCGTTCTCCATAAAATTAAATATTCATTAGCACAATAAAGGAATATAAACAAGCGACTGTTCGCTGTTTCTACGAAAGTTTGTGATCGGAGTTTTCCAACCTGTTGAAAAACACAAAGACACAGAAATCAACCAGCTCGCGAGGTGTGATCTTGTTCGCGGATAGTTGAAATACACAAAATTTGCTCCTAAGATTTATAGTGTGGACGGGCCATTACGCAAGTACACTCGTATGTACAAACCTACCAGTAAACGTTGAAGAGAAAGCAGGGACCTTTTAGCACGGACTTTAGAAACCGTGGTATCTATGCAGATGTTTGTTTCCACACAGGATTCCCTACTTGTAAAAATAGCAATTTAAGAAAGAAGAGGAAGAAAAGATAAATAATATTCAGCAAAGAAGGCATGAAAATGGAAAGAAGCAAAATGGGCACGAAAGACAGAAGTCCTGAAGGTCCAGCTAGAGGGGAGGTAACCTAACAATATTCCCTTAGAGACCACAGTCCCCATAGCATAGGATGAACAAACCTGACTTAACCTTATTGGCAATGGCCTATCCTGTGTCCCCGGAGGGGGTTCACATGCGAGTTCTAAAATTAAATTACAAAACAGGGTTCGCAAAAAAGACCCAGGCCCCGTCAATGACAAGAAGAGCAACATCGTCACACAAGAGTAACTGCAGCCCAGCGCTACAACTCGCGGTCCACCACAAAAGTTTCAGACAGCGGCAGCGCGCTGAACCACTTTAGCGACTTCACCACACCGACACACCCCACCACACCGACACACCCCACCACACCGACACACCGCACCTAAGGCACACACCTCACCACCCCACACAGACACACCTGCTCCACGCGAATGTTGGCCATGTGCAGCTGCGTCTTGGTCTCTGCGAGCTGCTCCTGCAGCGAGTGCTGGTCCTTGTTGCTGCTGTTGACCCGCTCCGCCAGCTCGGCCGCCCGCAGCTCGTGGTCACTGCAGCGCAGCCTGAACCTGCGCCACCAAACCCAAGAATTGAGTCGCATGTCCACCACCCTATAATATTTCGCACATATGCCTAAGTCCCTACATAAACATACAGCATGTACAAGAAAAAGGCATACACTATAGAAATGAAGACACGCAGAACGAAGATGCACCGCTAAAAAAGTGCCGAGAAGAGAATAAAGCATGGCAAGAGGTACATAGAGATCTGGGTGCTTAGAAATACTCGGAATGAGTTCAAGTATTCTGTCTCACTCCACACTGATGTGCTCGCCTCTTCAGGCAAATCGCGTCTAATTTTCTTTTTCCAAGAAAAGCAATCCGTCAGTGGTATTGAACTCGGCACTTCCCGACTCTGACGCAAGCGCGCTATCGCTCGCGCTACGAACCGACGGGTGCAGCGATGGACAGGTGCGTGGTATAGGAGCTCACAAGTGAGGGCAAACAAAACACGTGAATGAAGAACGCGAGCCCGCCAACATACTCTTAACCTTTCATATCGAAAAAAAAACATACAACCGAGGTTTACAAGAATACTGTTAGTTTTTATAAAAAGCTCAATGCTGCCTTATTACACATTTACACATGGGTGCAGCTAGTTTTTAGCACAAAGCTATATGCAGCCTAATCGACAAAACAATTTCGTCTATAAAGAAATAAAAGTTGAGCCTAGGGAGAACTGCCACGGTTCATAAAACTTTTCACTCTCAAAACAGCTCGTAAGCCAGCCAATGGAGCAGCCTGCTGCAACCCGAGCGTTCCGATGTTCTAGCCTCACTTTGATCGAAGCTGACGGACCAAAGCGCAAAACAATAAAATGCAGGTCGTACTATGGAGTTATTGTCAATACTAAAATCCCTTCGGAAATGACATTATTGAGATCCATATCACAAGTGTACAGTAAAACACCTCAACTAGCACCGCAAAGTAAGAAAGAAAGGACAGGAAGAGCCAGCACAAACTAAACACTAGCCAAGCTCAAAATATTTGACCCAAATTGATGCAATATAAAAATCAAACCCTACCTGTCCTTCTCTTCTTTCGCGAGATGCAGCTGAGACTGCAGTCCATCCTTCTCAGTGGTGAGGGCTGTGACCTGTGCCTCCTTGGCAGCGAAGGCAGCCTCCAGCTCCTCTATCCTGCGTCGCGCAGCTGCTAGTTTGTTCTCAGCCTCCCTGCCCTGGTCTCCTCTACCCGACAGCTGCTCTCGAGCCTCGTGCAGCTGCGACTCCAATTGAGTCTTCTCAGCCACCAAGATGCCTATGGTTTGCACGTGCAAGTGTAGCTGCTGCCGCACCTGAGCCAGCTCCTCTGCGCTAGTTTTATTGTTGCTCTGGTCTGCTGCTGCGGCGGCTGCCGCTGTAGCCTGTGCGTGGGACTCCTGTAGCACGGATGACAGCTCCTGCAGCTGTCCTTGCTGCTGTGTAATTAAGAGCTTGTGCTGCTGTAACTGGTCTGCTAAAGACGTGTTACGAGCTTCTAGCTCCCGGATTTGCTCGCGAGACTCGTCCGATTGTCTGCCTGCTTCTTCTCTGTGATCAACAGGCCCTGGGAATATAGAATTTTATTTTAAGAATTCAATTTGAAAAACTTATACAAAATAACACTAAAAAATATATGTGTATATATTCACATTGTGAATAAAACATAGACCTATCACAAGAGTCTAAAATCTACCTGTTGAATGGGCCTGCCCTAAATACTATAGACCTCTACCCCAGAGGTCACAGAACAACGGCCCGCGAATTCAGGGTGTCAGGCCCGCCGAAGGTTTATGACTTGTGATTACACAAGAAGCTTTATCAAAACGATTTCCTCAAAGATGAAAGCCTATATGAAATATAGATAATTTTTAACCTCGTGTTTTTACAGCCGCCTTGTGCTAAAAATGCTGCAATTGCCTCACAAACAAGGGCATCAAACACCCATCACAATTGGCACCTTAGCTAATGTACAGGTATTCCTACCACCGGTCATCGTTAAGAAACAACTGAATTAGGACAGTTTCAAGACAATTAAAAAGCGATGAGGCAAATAATACATCAGGTACACCCTACTTCTGCAAAGTCTATGTAGTAAATAGGTATGAAATATAATGACTCACCTGTACTATCAGCTTCACTGACAAGTCCCTGCAACTGCTTGGAAATTTCCCTGAGACTAGCAGCAGAGTTTTGGTCCCCTTCAGAACTGGCTAATGCTTGCATGGTTGCATTAGTAGAGCCTAAGACTGCAGGACCACCAGTTGCAGCCGCCAGTTGGGGTTGGTGGATGGCTGTAGCGGCTGACCTGATGGACTCTAGAGAGCTGTCTCGCTCGCAGCTACGGATGCTAAGATCTCGAGATCCAGCAGAGGGGTTTGAAGGCTTGGTGTGGTCACCAAGAACGTTGGAGGATGCCTCAAGCTTTTCAGAACTGGTTTCAGAGGAAGGAAGGGTTGGAAAGCTAGATTGGCCATTGTTAGAACTGCTAAAATAATTGCTTACAATATTTATCAATGGTCTCCCAGCACCATTTGAATTTGAGTAACTGCTTGATGTATTAGGATTTAGGGAGAAATCCTGAGAACTATCAGACTTTTTCAATGTTTGCTGGTCTGAAACACCTCCTAGGCTAGACCCAATAGGAGTAGACTGAGGGAAATTAGCATCTCCATTAGCAAATCTCATGCTGTCTGCAAGGAAGTCATCAGCTGAGGATGACTGTGTGTTTGCAAAGAGAGATGCAGCGCTCCTATATGCAGGGTGGCCAGCATCATGGCCGCGACCACTCCTCTCTTCCGAGTGATCCACCACCTCTGCACAAAAATCCATGGCATCTGATAAGCCCTGCGAGGCAGTGGGAGCCGAGCTTGCATCTTGTTGCAGTGCTGGAGCTACCAAAGACGTAACTTCAAGATGGTCAGCATCATTCAGGGGGTCATATGAAGATGCCCGTGATGATAGTTCTGTGCTTGCCTGATGGAAGAGAGTAACAAAATAACATTAAAAGGATTGAAAAATGGCTAGATCTAAACAGTGAAATATCACAAATGACAATTGATAGAAGTATAGTTTGCAGCATAAATTTTAATTCTTACTCTCATACATCTACTTCCCTCTGCTGTTGTCTAAGAAGAGAATGTTTGATTCCTGTAGTCAGCAACTAAACTTTACAGGTGCAGAACAATTACAGCAAATGAAATACGTCAATATATTACCAATGAATTATCTGAATTATCTACAACTAATTTTTCATTGAAAACCTAAATTTCAACAAACAAACTATTTCAAAATCAAACTACACAGTTGCAAAAAGTACAATTTAAAATTCAATTCTAGTAAAAGAAATTGTCAACATATCATGAATTATTCTCAACTAAATTTTTAATGTGTGCCACAATTTTAATTGTTGAAATAATTTCTAAATTAATACTTAGTCAAAATTTTGAAACAAAAATGAAGATGAGAAGAATGGTCACTATTTGTGTCGATAGAGCTCTGGGTGTACAGTACTTACAGTATGCTTTCACCCAATCAAATTACAAATCTTGTCAGTGCTGCTAGTTTAGTATTATTCACATGTTCAATATCATGTTCACATATCCCTAATGATGATGAAGTGGAGGGTGAAGTTTCAGCCAAATGTATTCTCTGTTCAACATAAGATTTCAAAGAAATCAGTTCATAAGTCCCTAGAAATTACCATTAACATCTAAATTCTTGACTTTTTGTCTCTTCTCTTCCTTTCATTCAGGGAAAAAATTTGAGCCCCTTGGCTTGGGCTCAATTGCTTTTAGAACACCTCAATAATGGTATGGAGGTGCTCACAAGCAAGAGCAGAGCTCACAGAAGCTAACAAAGATTATCAACTGCTGCAAAGTGGCAATAAATGTACTTCTCTATATGAGCATTTATTTTGCTTACAAACGAGTTAGTGCTAGTCAAGTATTGTGTTACTTGCTACACAAACAGATTTCAGTGCACATGTAACATAAATTTTGAAAAATTAGCAACAGTTATGAGGGTAGCAATTACAAAGCAGAATAAAGGTTCAGCTCATTCATGATTTTCATCACTTGTAATACTACAAAATGGAAACATGTTGCAGAGGTTTCAGTTGTGCAGGTGGGTTGCCCCATTGCACTAGTGACCATTAAGTATCAATAAAACATTCACCTGAGACTCGGCACCACTACAGCCCCCAGATGCACTGGCAGCCTTAATAGCATCCTTCACACGAGAACGGCGGTTACGGAACTGCTGCAGCTGTGGGTAAATTATACAAATAATAGTGGTAAAGACAGCAGCACTTCAATAACAGACTAGTAGTAGCAATAGTAGTAAGAATAGAAGGGCTTCAGTAACTCAAGAGTATCTTGCACTGAATAAGAAGAGACCCTTTAGTATGGACTTTGGGAACTGGGAATCTATGCACATGGTGTGTTCCCACACAAAATCTCCTGCACATGGAAATAGTAAGTTAAGAAGGAAGAAAAAGAAGAGATAAAGAATCAGCAAAGAAGTCATGAAAATGGAAAGAAGCAATGTGAGTACAAAAGATAGAAGCCCCAAAGGCCCAGCTAAAGCCAAGATTATCCAGCTGTGTCCTCCTGGAGATGCTACTCCTAATAGCATAAGATGAACCTAATTAACATTATCCTATTATCTATGGCCCCTGAGAAGAAATTATACAAAACATTCAGTTTTATTATCATGTGCAGTTAATTTTAAGGACAGCTTATATCATATACAAAATTATGAACTTTATTTCACATATGTGTTAGAAGATGTAAATGTTAATACTAAAATACTGATACAGTACTAATTATGTAATATTTGAACGTTGACTACCAGCAACCAACAGATCTTGAATATCTTGAAGTTGTTTGGGCCTCTGTGCCCTGGTCACACTGGAGTGCTGCCGGTTTGTGCGCATGCTGTCCCTTTGCATATCCGCAAGC
>VOMN01016916.1:0-15087 GCA_014899125.1 Orchestia grillus | reverse complement strand
AGACTATCCATAGCTACAGACCATCCATAGCTACAGACCATTCATAGCTACAGACCAGCCATAGCTACAGACCATTCATGGCACCCCTCGGACGAGTTCATTCACAGTTGACAACATTGGCAGCCGCTTGAGCTCAGACCGTCCTCATCGCACGCTCAAATGAGACGCAGAAAGAGAAATGAAGCTCGTCGTCTTGAAAAAAACCTCCGATTTTATGAAATGAAAGCGGCGCTGTAGCTCCATGACGAATTGTGCATGCTCAGGACATGCCTGATCTGCTAAGGGTGGTTTCAACGCAATGGATACAATATGTACAATAAATACAGTAAATATACATTATATCAAATATATATATATGTAGTTGGAAATTGACACAGCATGAATCATGCATTGCTGCTTAGTCATGGACAGAGTCTTTAATTGCATCATTCAGACCGAGGCCACAGGATATTTTAAAATGTAACATTGGGCCTCTTAATTTTTAATCACACTGTTATTACCTACGGAATCTCGGGCAAGAAACTCTTTAGTTGTGGAATAGATATCTGCTGCAATCACGTGCTCCAGTTTCATCAATATTTAATTGTGAATTCATTGTACCATACTTGGAGTTATTTGTGGAGTGGTGTAGACTTGGAAACCTTTGGACACTGGCGAGATAAGTACTCCAAGAAACTACTTTTTCTATGGACATGAGCTTGTCGTAGGTAAAATCATCATTTCTTGACTCCCAGACCATGTATAAATTTCTCCGCGGGCATTTATCTTTACCCCAAGTACTTAATTCCGGACAACATTTCGCGGTGGAACACGGTCTCCTCAAGCGTTTTCATAAACTTTTTATAAATTTAGAGCTGGCATTGAGTGCAGAGCTCGTCGGCAACAGCAGCAGCTCTGGGACGTGTCTGCAGAGCAGCCGTTTTTTGAGTTGCCTTAACGAGTCATCGCTCGCTGGAGGCCAGCACGCGCCGTCTGCTCTGCCATTCCCCTTCATTCATCTGGCCGCAACTCGGGCCAACGAACATGAGTGGGCCCACAGCCTTGGTTTGGGGCCTGGGCCCGAGGATCTTACGGTTTTTGTGAGGCACACTCCCCCGGCTACTGAGGCACGTATTTTTGCTCTCAGAGAGAAATTACACATGAAGATATGGCCTGTAGTCTTGTGTTGTTGTGGTTGGTTCGTTGGTTCCATGAGGAAATGCGACGACGGGGGCAAAAGAGTTGTGTTAGCTTACAAATTGTTTTGAAAAGCTTGATGCTTTTTGGTGAAAGGTACATGAGCTGAATGTCTTGTAATGGATACAAACGTGGTTAAAATGAGAATTGTTGTAGAATAAAAATGGTTCTGGAAAGACGAAAAGTATAAATGAAAGGAAAATTTTGGATAACAAAGTGACGTAAAATAATGTGTTCACGAGGAAATGAATACAGTGAAAACGATATGAATGTACGTAGCGTGCATGAAATATCTTTTCTGAGATAAAATAAAAAGTTGCATGCAAATTTACATGGAACAGTTTAAATTAATATTTGAAAAAATGTAAATAACAAATGTTAAAAAGAAGAACATCGTTAAAATGGAACGAATCTAGTATTTATGAAATAATTTAACAATAATGAGAACAATGCAGTGAAAATAAAACTGAGGCTATGAAAATCAACTGTGTACATTGAAAATGAGAGGAATGTAGTGAAAGTCGCGTAGATGAAGATGAAATGGAAATAAATTACAATAATACACTCAGACATCATCTTCTCAGAGATCGTCGCAGTTGTGAAATTCAGGGTGCGGTAGAATGATCTGACGCACCTGTTGGTTCAATAGAAGTGACATCAAATTAAGAACGAACAAAATTGTATTCATTTTTATTTTTGAAGAGGTAAAATTGCATTATATAAGCATTTAGGGAACGAAATACTTTTGCTCAACCTGCATATTCTTCCGGTTTCATAACAGCCTCCAATGAGTCGGACCATTAATGGCAGACCATTTGGCCGCAGCTTGCAGGTACCCCGCTACCGCTGGAGATCTGCTGGAGCACCGCACGAGCTCTGGCAGCTACGAGTGTCACTGGAGTGAGAAACGAGTATTTATCAAGTTTTGAATTGCTGAAAAATATTTATGCCTTTACATAAAATATGTATGTAGCTTTACGATTTTTTTTCGAAAAAAAAATTATCGTAATTGATTTCCTCTATCTATTTTTTTAATTGTTTAGTTGTCCTTTGAAGATTTTGTAGCAAGCTGCACGCGATGGCAGTTATCCTCTGCACTGTCCGTCTCTTGCGGTGCTTGAATTTGATGTTTTATAAAAAAATGTCATTTGTCTACTGATGAGTACCGAAATTAAAGTATTATGTCTATTTATGAACATGCGTGAATTGCATCTGATGTGTGCCATGAAAGAAAACATTTTCAGATAATAGCCAAAAGTCAACAATTGTTTGATTCGCTTTTCACAGACGGGATGAATATTGAAGCATTGTTTCTGGAAAACAACATCGCATATTTGCTGGCTAAACTAAAAATGAGATGTGTACTGATACGAGCGCACCACTGAACACCGCGCATCAACGCAATCCCTTACCAATCTCTGTTTTCTCGCTCAATTTTTTCCGAGAATTTGCTCTCAATTTTTTCAATTGGATATTATGAGAAGATGCCATACACTGATTACCCTCAACATTATTCATGGAATGCATCTACCTCGCTCGAACTTGAAATCTTTGGAACAATTCGCAGAGTTGTGCACTTCATGGAGAGGATCACCGATGTTACCAATCTTTTGTTTTTAGAATGACTCTCTTGATGACATTATTAGCAAAAATAGGAATGAACAATTTGTCAAAGGTTCATGGTAAATTATTGATCTGAACATAGAAATCATAACGTGGAATACAAAACCTCTAAAAATATAAAAGTACAGTAAGAAAATATAAGAAAAAGAATAATAATAATAAAAATATTTGGGGATAATAACATTGCTGTTGAGAGGTTTTCTAATATCTCAACCTCGTGAGTCTGTTCCAGTTCAATGAGTGTTAAAGCATTCAAATCGTTACTAATCATTTTAATAAAACTACTATTTGTTTAGTTATAAAATGCAACATTTCAATGCATCAAACGTCATCCTCAGACTGAAAATGAAATAAAAGAAATTGTTAGTCATATTAACAAATACAGATCTAAAATGTGAAATAGCCACAAAAAGAAATCACATAATACCATTCACAGTTACATTCCTAAAATCAATAAATCCCACACTCTAAAAAGTCAGATCATATTTTTTTCGAGTTATTGTACCGCAAATCGCATGTTTATCATACAAAAGATGGAGATCAAAAAGAGGTCCAGGTGAGTGTTGCCATAAATTATGTAGGACTTCCATGATATAATTCGAGAGCGTAAGGGTCAAAGATATTTTCAGTCAGAGAATTGGTTCAAGTTTACAAATATGCAACGCTTTCATAATTTGAGTATGGTCTTTTGCGCTACTTGTGTACAATACTTGAGTATTAGGATACAGGTCATTATTACAAGGCTTACAACTATCGCGAATACGAAAGTGATTATAAATGGAGCCTTGGCATCTATGTGCATTTAAACGTTGCTTAAGCTCCATTCTAGTCAAAGTAATGTACCAGTTACTGAGAGACTCGCGAGTACATCCTCCCTTGTTGCAAACAAACTGGTACACCACAGCGGCCCTCTCTAGACTATACCGACCACTGATCTGGAAATATTATTCTTCACCAAGAGATTTGCTAATTTTGCGGCACATGTCAGTTTCAGAAAAAAATGTAAAAACTTTTTCGAAGTAGAATAAATCAGTTTTCAAAATTATTATAAAATTTTTGGTGAAACTGCTTGATAAAAGCATGAGAATACGAATCTGCACGTATCATAAAAACTGTAAAATCAGTGATTTCCTTGTGAAGAATAATGTTACCAGACCAACAGTCTGTAGTCTAAGGAAGCCAATCTGGAATACCAGTTTGTTTGTAACAAGCGAGACTAAGTCAGTAACGGCTACATTGGCTTGACTGGAACGGCCCTGAAGCAACGTATAAATGCACTCAGCCACCAAGGTTTTCTGTACCATCACTTTCGAATTCACCAAAGCTCTAAGCCCTCTAGTGATGTGACCTGTATCCTAATACTAAAGCATTGTACAAAATTAACATAAAAGATAATATTAAAATTATAGAAGCTTGGTATATTAATGAACACAAACCATCTTTAATGAAAATACTGTTGACTTTTAAGCTCTCAAATTATTCAACAGAAATCCTACATAATTTATGGCAACACTCATGCGCACCCCTTCATCTGATCTCGATCTTTGTGTGATAAACATATAGTCTGCAGTGCAATTACAAAAATTTTATGATCGGATTTTTGAATTGTGTGATTTATCGACTTTTACGAATGTACTCGTGAATTTCGTTTTTTGTGTGTTATTTTTTGTCCCTAGTTATCATTTTAGATGAGTATTTGTTAATGTGACTTTAAATACTTTTCATTTCACTTTCGAGCTGAATGGGTTGTTTGATACATTAAAACGTTGCATTTTTTTATCAGACAAATAGCAGTTTTTATTGAAATGATTGGTAACTCTTTGCATGTTTTAACACTCAATGAACTGGAACTGCTGATGAGGTCATTCATATTTCATTGCATGTTTTCTCTTAAATCTTCTGCGCTATAATTTCTAGGCGTATCACGTACATTATTACGACGAAGAGGCTTGCCAGTTTTTTCGCATCCGACCACGATATTAAAACGCATGGATGGACGTTTCCCTCAGTACTTTGTCTGACGATGGGGACTGCGGTTGGCAAAAACATTTCATTAACTCAAATACGCTCTCCAGAAACTGCCCGTGTGCCAAGGAAAATTTAAACGCGAGCAATTTGTGGCCGAGCAACGGCCGTCAGCCAGCAATTAGTGAAGTGCCTCGCCGCTCCGCGCATGCGCACAGATTGCAATACCGAGCGCGACTTTCAATTAAACTTCGCAGTAAAGCGGACTAATTGGGCGCAACATCCAGCGCCCCTCGCGTGTCGTGTGAGAGTGGCGGCCGAGCGAGTGACGACAGAGCGAGTGGCAGCGGTGGCCGAGCGAGTGGCGGCCGAGCGAGTGACGACAGAGCGAGTGGCAGCAGAGCTGCTGCTGTTGTGATGAGTGGCAGAGCCAGCTGCTGAATCAGCGGCACCACGGAGTAGATATGGAAAAGAGTGGCCCTAAGTGGATGTGGTGAGAGTGGTGCTTAGAGAGTTTATATTTTGAAGCGTGGCATCACAGCCTGCTGCATGAGTGGCTGCAGTGCATTCAAATGAGAGGCAACGGCAATTCACATTAATAAAAAAAGTAAGGGGAGCAAGTTGCGCTCGCTGACCAAGGAAAGCCACTTGCTTTAAGCCTTTGTTTTTGCATTCTGTCCAAGGCTGTTCAAAACATCCCTCAGCTGGCACGTGAACCCTTATTCTTTTGAACAACGTACGATAAGGTCAATTATACGAAGGTGGTAGCAAACTAAAGCATTACAAAAAACTCGTGCCACACTGTACGAAAATACTACTGCTTTGATTCCTCGTAAATCATCATCAGGCTTATAAACAACTCTTACGTTGGTACGTTTTTTCTTATAAACTACGAGGCAATTCATTTCTCTAGAATTGCTGAATAGATGAAAGGAACATAATTCTCGCTGATGGAAAACACGTCATGAGTATCTAGGAAAGCCTAAGTTTAGCTATTGACAATCAGTACACGGAACAATCGGATTGCCACCAAGGACTGTCCACGTTCAAGATTGTCTTGGTTCTCCCCCTCGTAGGCAGCTTTACAACCAAAGTCGGACTGCTAGCGGACGCTGCAGAATCGAATACGTTCAAGAAAGGAAGTTAGTATTCATAGGAGCCATGACGAAGTTTAAATTCAGTAATTTCAGTTTTCGCAAATTTCCATTTAAAGGTAGGGATGCAAGCCCACTTTCATACAGGGGGTACCAAATAATGTTACATTCAACGCAAACGTAAGAAAAACGTAACAACGTAAGAGTAGTTTATAAGCCTGATGATGATTTACGAGGTATCTTATAAACTACTTCCATACGTTGTTCTAAATACTATTCTTTACCAGATGAGCTTTGCTGATCCATTTCCACATCTGTTTTTAGCCGCATTTTAACAATTCGCTTCAGCGTATTTTCTAATTTTCAAAAACAAAGTTTTTTAAAATATTCTGCAGGTTTCATTAATTTCTTTTCATTGTCATAGCTTGCACTGTTTCGTCATTTGAATGCTTCACAAATACTTCGCTCTGGAATTGTGACACTGGAATTTATTCCTCACAATTCGAACAACGTCCGAAAAGCCAGTTCGTGATCTCGTTTCTCACAACTCTGGGCTCCAGATCTGCTGGCAGACCTGCACAGAGTTGAGGTGACACCGTACATGCGTTACTTCAAGGAAAAATAAAACATCTACTCTTCAAACTTGAGTGACACTTTCATGATGCCATAATAGGATGCTGGCTGTAATTAGAGTCAACGACTGAATGAAGGAAGGGTCATTACGCAAGGCTTGTTACTTTCGCTGGCATCGAAACTTGGTTCACTCGAAGAGGCTCTCAAAAAAGAGGCACTCAATTCCGGGCGTCGGGGGAGAGTGGCACTCAAAAGTGTCACTCAATTCCGAGCGTCGGGGGAGAGTGGCCCTCAAAAGTGTCACTCAATTCCAGTCGTTGAGGCAGAGTAGAGCTCAGTAGGTTCATTTGTGGGCATTTCTGCAGTTCGCTTGCGACATTTTACACTATCAATTTATAAAACGTGTTATGATAATTATGTCAGTTATGAGTGTTGAACTTCAAAGTCCATTCGAATGTTAAAACAAATGAAGCAAATTGCAAAACTTTTTTATATGTGTGACGAATATTTAAGCATTTATATTTTTGTAATTGCGAATGATATAATATAAAATGTCATTTTTTGCAAGGAAAGCAGTATAGCACTAACCTAACCTAACCTGAGATGTGTTGTTCGACTAGTTAACCATGCCCTGAATATTATGACTTAGTGTATTTTCTTATCCCTTCAGCTTTCTCTCTCAAACTTTATTGCTTTCAGCACCGGACTTATACTACTAGCATGTTGCTAATCTGTACGATTTATTCATTTCAGTAATTCTTTCATCTGGACGCCCTCAACAGTTTCGGTGATGCGAACTTAGCTTCTCTGTTTTCTGTCCATGACATTCATGTGCGGTAAAACGAGCAATAATATTTTTTTGGTTTGCCTCTCAGAGATACCAGCCACGGCAACACGCTGAGGACACTCCCTCTCCCCCCTCACTGAGGGATGTGTGTGATCGAAGACGGTCCGAGAACTTGACGCGTCTAGCAAATTCTCTTTCTCTGTCGCTTTCCATACCGACAAATTTAAATTGTTCTCTCAGGTCGGTTGACAAGCTTGCCATCTCCGCGTGGACCTCAAACTTCAAAAGCCTAAATTAAAGTTTTAGGGGATAAGTAAAACATAAGTTTGATATTGGTTTAGTTTTGCAATTCATAATCATCATCTTTGTAACTTGTTCTATCAACTTCGGATACATTTTGTTATTCATGACGTAAATTGACGTAAAATTGAGAGTCGTCAAAGAAAGTTAAATTTTCGTTCTAAATACCGTAGACTTACGCTAGATGAGACACTCTTGACACAATTACGTGAGTCATACTATCACATAAATAACACAATATGTCTTAACACATTTAAGACATACCCTTGTACATCTGTATCATGGTAGGTGCATGAAACTAATAATTGCGTTAAAAGACACTTTAATATCACTTAGTGCAGTAATATACTCGGACTTGCAGCCCAGTGCAGGGCACTTGTTTGCTAGGCATGCTGCACAGTAATCCATTGCTTGCCTACATGAAGATAGAGTATAGGTAGAAAGGTAGAATATAGGTAGAAAGGTAAAATATAGGTATAAAGGTAGAATATAGGTGGAAAGGTACAAAATAGGTAGAAAGGTACAATATAGGTAGAAAACATGCAGCCCTGCGCCTCTTAGACCCGTTAGACCGCAGCACTCGATTAGAAGCTACTCGACCTCAAAATTAGAGGAATTAAGGTCACAGCTCAGAACTTACCCTTACTGTGCACAATGCTCTGATGTGCAGTATTGCGTGTGGAGAAATCGGTTCAGGACATTTCGAAGCCCTCGATTCAAGACTTTTTACATCATTTTGCACAGCTTCG
The DNA here is from genome assembly GCA_014899125.1 of Orchestia grillus. Lineage (NCBI taxonomy): Eukaryota > Metazoa > Arthropoda > Malacostraca > Amphipoda > Talitridae > Orchestia > Orchestia grillus. The sequence continues at coordinate 6,820 of VOMN01016916.1, read as the reverse complement.
CATCGCGCTACAACGCGGAGTAGATTTTCAAATTTCAGTGTCGATATTCCAAATGCACTGAAAATATGTCAAGTGCTCCACGCTATTCTTTAATACTACCTTAGTCGAGAAAAGCCTGCCGCATCGTTTCGGCGTATCACTCTACACACTTCATGCTCCCCACAGCACAGCATTGAGTGGAACACCACTACGCTCACATCCACATCACAATCAGTGTCACAGTCTGAGGCATAATACCTAACCAACACCGTAACCACAGCCCCACAAACACCGTATCTACAGCTTCACGAATACCACATCCACAGCACCACAGCTCCACAGCACCATAGCACCACATCCACAGAACCGCATCCACAGTACTACAAAAACCATACCCACAACACCACTCTTACAGTCCCACGTATGCTCAACCTACCGCACCACAAACGCTATACCCTCTGTACCTCAAACATTACACCCAAATCGTCCCAGTACCACACCCACGCATCCACAGCACCTCAAGCCCTACACTCGCAGCACCAGCGCACCACACCAACGCCCCAAGCACCACAGCACGCAGCCATAAAGCAACAATGAGGCGGTCCATAATTTATGGCTGCCACAGAGAGGCGCAAGGCAGGAGGCAGAGGGCAGCGGCTCAGTCGAGGCGTGTAAGGGGATTACGACTTCAGCCCTAAACCAAACTAAAGCTGCGGGAAAAACTTTTGAAGGCGCCAAGAATTAAGGAGCCTATCATGCAAAAAAATCTCCATCGAGTTGCGGGAGTGGCTTGAAATATCGGAAGGCACGGCGCCGGACTAAGGTGCGAGAACACACCCTGTCCCGCGCAGTATTGTTAACAGTAGGGTAACTGTTCATATATTAAAGTACAAACTGAAAGACAACGAACTTTTCAAATCCTTTGTGGTTAACTTAATATTTCAAGAAATTATCGAACACTAAAAATTTTAGATATGTATCACATAACGGAAAAAATATTTCCCCTAGCGACCAAAATTCATGTAAGTAGGAAATGTCTGACACTAAAAAGTCAATGTACATATAAGATACCGATTAACATAAATATTTCACACTAAACTCAACACGTATATTCTTGGTGTTTCGTAACAAAACGATCAATCATTTCTAATGTTTAGAGAGCCAAAGAAAACCTTGATCATTGTTGTGCTAGGATACTAAGATACGTATTTTATGAAGGGAAAAATGAACATATCTCTGCAAACCCAACTCATTTATCAAGGTAAAACCTAATCCTGAAAAGTTAGGGTTCACATCTAATAGCAGGAAACTGCAAATAATCAAAGAACACCCAATACAGAAAAAGTAACGATGCATATTGGCAACAAAAACCGTAAACATTTTCCATCCAACTTAATCTAGTATACCATGGAGGTCCCCAGCACTTGACAGTACACATACTTACCAGATCAAGGGGACCATCTGCCGGTACCAGGCAGTAGAGCCACAACTGCCGCGGCCACTGGGCTGCACACCCAGAAGTTCTGGGTTTGTGTGCCTGCTGGGGCTCAAGCGGCGTTGTGTGATGTGCGGCCCCAGGTGAGGTGATGGTCGCAGTGTTCTGGGGCAGATGTGCACCTGCACCACCTGTACCACCTGCACCGCCAGCACCGCTTGCTCCACCTGCACCACCTGTACCACCTGCACCGCCAGCACCGCTTGCACCACCTATATTATCTGTGCCGCCTGCACTTCCAGCACTGCGGTGGTGCAACCTGTAGATGGTACAGGTTGCACCACTTGTAACATCTGCACCACCTGTACCACATGCACCACCTGCACATGATTGATTTTTGTATATTGATTTTGATTTTGATTGATTGATTTGAGTGATTGATTTTGTACAATAGACCCATGTGCAAGTATTCAGAGTAGAGACAACCACATACCGTCCACGGTGCCTCACCTGTCTCCCTCTGCTTCATCAATGGTCAGGGTACGTCTTAAGGTCAACAGAATACATATTCCAAGTTAAACTCATGTTGACATTTATGTGGCACGATGTTTGAATTATGCGGAAAACTCTATTTCGTTTTGTTATTGGGACTTCACCCCACCTGAGTTAGAAACTAATAAATTCATTTATCTATTTTCTACGTTCACTCTATCTTCGTTTGAAATTTTACTTCAACACCGAATTGATTTTCCTCGTAACTTTTACCAATTGAAATGATGAGCATGGTAATATTATTGATATTACATGATGACGTCACCCGAATACCTTCTGACGCACGTCAAATACCATAAGACGAAGAACCTCGGGATCGAATTTTGAGGACCGTGGCAGTATTTCACCTCTCCCACCTGAGCACCAAGACTGACCCTGAGCCGCACCCCTGCGAAGAGGAGCCGCCGACTGGGAGTCGTAAAGCCGTGTCGTGATATACTCGTGGAGATCACCTGCTCCTGATAAAGCAGGACACGATCTTCAAGAGCGCATTAGAATAAATAATAAGGTCCCTGAATCGAGCGTCGCATACCTCAGCCGCCGGTCCCTAGACGGACCAGCCATCGACGCGTGATAATGTCATTGAGATGCGTCTTCTTTTAGCACTTTGTGTGCATCAGTTCAGTCGAGCAGCGGTCAACTGCCAGCTCGACCTGCAATGCTTGCAAACAAAGTGGGTCGTTAGGTCGCCGTGGAATCTTTACGCTGGATTCTATCAGTCTTTCATTAGCGATGATGTCGAAGAGTTGTTCCCCGCTTTCACAGAAAGGCCAGTCCTCTTTAAAATATTCAGCGACAAGTTCTCCACGGAGTTGAATTTCATCATTTTGTAGTCGCCGTTTTTTTTATGGATGGTTGTCTGCGACAGTTGGAGCTGTGGATGCTACTACAGAGACACTCCCAGTAGGTGTCCAGGCTTCTCGTGATGTCTCCGCCCGACTAGCGCGATCACTTCTTCGCTCTTATGATCTCAGTTCTAACAAACGGCTTTTCCAACATAGAAATACCACGCGCAATCCTGCCAAATTCTTTACCTTTCACGGTTCGATTGTGCATAACTTGCTTGCTCAGAGCCCGATCAATATAACGCCAAGAAGGTCGTGGTCTTTATCAGAAGACATCTCACGTAGCTTTTGTCCAGTCGTGCTCATGCTTATGGACATAAAAATGTATTATAATGTGACCCATTTGCGAGGCCTCTACCGTGGTCGAAAAGGACTGCCCTCAGGCGCAGTGTCACTGATATTTGTGACCGTTGCCAGATTCTAATGTTTGCCCGACTGACAGCAGCAGAAATTGTCGCCGAGAGTAACTCACGATTCCGCTGACCAGAGTCCTCCTCCCCAACCCCCTCTGCCACTGCCCAGCTAATCCCCTATTATCGGACTACCTCCATCTCGACCCTCTCAAAACCTGTTGACATTCTTCTTCGATAGAATGCTGCATGAATGTTTGATGTCGTTAGACTGGCACACAACATTCTTTACTGGTTGACCGGAGATTTTATGGAATAGTAGCAGATGTTACCCATCCACAAATATGTCCATGTGGAGGACGTGTTGAAGTTACATTGCTTTTTGGGTTGCATTTCAAAACTGTACGTACATGATAAAGTGATGGATTTATTCTGAATTGATTCGTAGCATGGACGTGTGGGACTCGTAAAAAATAGTTCAAAGGACTTCTGAACTATATTGATATTTAAAAGCACCTTTACTTCTTCCACAGAGCCCGTGATTGATGTGAAGACATGTGGAAAACATTCATTCCGATTGCAATTTATAGCTTGTCAAGGTTACAATCGAGTTTTACCAATGAAAATTACAATATTACGCCCATTTATGGATCACCTCTGATTTTCTTTATTTTTTCCTTGTTGTAAAAGTCATTGTTTAAGGTGACAAATACTAGTTTCTATTTTATTGTTCCCTAACGGAAATCGCAGCGAGGAATACAATTTCGGATATTCGAGTAACTATTTTAAATGTATGAACAAATATTTCACTAATATTTCAGTCGATCGTTGCCTACAGTTTTTTATACTGAATTAACCTTGAAATATTTCATTCATTTCAGATGTATTTGTACTTACAAACAGAATAAATTCATTTTTGGGAGGCAGTCCAAAGTTAAGGCCGAAAAGTTAATACCATTAAATACTTTTAAGGAATCTTAATACTATATTAATATAATACTATATAATTTTATCCCTTGTGTTACAATAATGATAAAATAGTATAATAGATAAAAATAAAATAATTTTAATAACATTTTGAGGAACCATATAATACATTTGAACGATTGTAAGAAAATATCAACGTGACTTGAGACAATGGTTTGAAATCAAAAGCATTAGCTGAGATCGTCTGAAACTTGTCGAAAAGGCATGAGTGTAATAAACAACGCTTCAGATAATGGGACAATAGATGAGCAAATCTTGAGGACACTATGAGAAAGTTTCGGTAACACATGTAAAAAAAATAAAAAATTTGAAAACTTTTGAGCGAAAAGTCGTATATGCCCAAAGAATACCTTAGACATTTCATAAACTATTCAGGGAAACTTATGAACATTTTATGCTATTTTGAGCCAAACTTTAAACCAGAATTAAATTCGAAAATACATGCAGTCAACTTGAAAATACTTTGAAGAAATTCGTAAACAACCTGAAACTAGAAACAACTCATAAAAATCATAAGCAGGAGGGAAAAACTCAAAAAATTTCAAGGCACGAAAGCGAACAAATGCCGCTCTTTTCGGACATGACAACGAAGGCACGTGCGACCACATGTTCCTTCCCCCCTCCTTGAACTAATGCTGCAACGCACAGGGTAGTCGTGCATAGGAAGGTCTCGCGAGGGCCGGACGGTACTAGTAAAATGTATCGGTATCCTAGCTACGAGTGAGCGGGAAAGAAAGGGTGGAGTGGACTTGAGAGGAGTGATAAGATGCTAGGGGGGAGAGAGGTACTGAGGGGGAGGACTGGGGGGGAGTGAGGAGGAGTCACAGGGCTGTGCCCTGCAGCATGCGTGATGTCCCCCGCAGAGATGTCAACTGAGGTCTCGTAGACTTGAGTGGTGGTGCTGGTGTGGTGCTTGTCAACTGGTGGTGCTGGTGTGGTGCTTGTCAACTGGTGGTGCTGGTGTGGTGCTTGTCAACTGGTGGTGCTGGTGTGGTGCTTGTCAACTGGTGGTGCTGGTGTGGTGCTTGTCAACTGGTGGTGCTGGTGTGGTGCTTGTCAACTGGTGGTGCTGGTGTGGTGCTTGTCAACTGGTGGTGCTGGTGTGGTGCTTGTCAACTGGTGGTGCTGGTGTGGTGCTTGTCAACTGGTGGTGCTGGTGTGGTGCTTGTCAACTGGTGGTGCTGGTGTGGTGCTTGTCAACTGGTGGTGCTGGTGTGGTGCTTGTCAACTGGTGGTGCTGGTGTGGTGCTTGTCAACTGGTGGTGCTGGTGTGGTGCTTGTCAACTGGTGGTGCTCGTGTGGTGCTTGTCAACTGGTGGTGCTTGTGTGGTGCTTGTCAACTGGTGGTGCTTGTGTGGTGCTTGTCAACTGGTGGTGCTGGTACAGTAAATGTTATATCTTTTTCTTCTGACATCGTTTGAAATTTTGCGGCATTTCATTTTGATTCTTGCGTTTTGCAGTTTCTAAAATTGAATTATATAGATAAATTACAATAATAAGATAACATCTTGACCGTTTTTGCATTTGTATTTAATAAAATTACACGCAGGGTACAATAAATATTCACTAACTTCATACAATAAAAATTCACTAATACAACGTCTAGTAATTTTCATTAGCTGACGCTAGTTAGAGCTACAAACTCTAGTAATTTATAGCAGTTAGAATTAGCTAGAAGTATAACCAGTAATCATTTTCAAGAATTGACACTAGTGAGAGCTGCAAGCGCTAGTAATTCGTAGTAGTTAGCACTAGCTAGAGGAACTAACATCCAGTCATTTTCAGGAGTCGATGTTAGAGTTACTTCCACTAGTTGTCTCCGTGTTCAGAGAGGTCAGCAGCAAGTGTGAGTCAGGTGCACTTCATGACAGTGAGTAAAATTCTAATTAAAAAATATGTGCCGATGTGAACATTCCCTCCGTTAAATGCTACGTAGACCTTCTGCCGAAATAAATACTTTTGTTCAGATGTTTTGATGAGCTAAGTTCGAGACTATCCAGTGGCAGCACACTGGACCGCCATGAGGCTGCTGCCGACTGGTCGTGCGTGCCCAGCAGCAGCTAATTACAAACGTATGCAGTACTGGGGCATGTGTTTCGCTCTAAATAATTTGGGTGTTGGACGGTTAAGTGACTCCAAAATGTGCTCATGGTCAAATTGTGCCAGCGGAAAATAATTGAAGCAGTACGAATGAAAATATTTGCATTGAATTCGATTGCATAAGCACGAAACTGCATGAGTGGGATTTTCGGCGCGAGGTTGTCTGAGGTACTAAAGAGTTGATCTCCTCACTACTACTTCTATGTGTGGCACTATCTCTTAAAGGAAAAGGATATTTATTGCATCCTAAAATGATCCTTCAATTGATGAGACATAGACTTCAACCTTTCACTTTTCAAAACTTTTCAATGAGAACGCATTAGAGCTGCTTCACACACACACCCCAGCAACAATGGATGAGGCATCACAGAGCGAATTACTTTACCCATTTACCCCCCAAAAAACCGCGAGCACCTTTATCGCGTGGGATAAAGTCGAGCGTAGCAAATGATAGTTATTCACCGCTACGGTGCAGAGGCGCTCAGCTCGTCATCTAATTTTGCTGGCGAACTAAATTGGTTTTCTCACCGTGGTTTGGGTTCACCAGCGAACAAATCGTGCCAAAGAAAAAA